>JADRCD010193149.1:0-38591 GCA_019843815.1 Montemys delectorum | reverse complement strand
ATATATATATATATATATATACATATGTGTGTGTGTGTGTGTGTGTACCTTAAGCCCAAGTGCTTGAATGCTTGGTGCCCAACTGGTGGTGCTGAAAGAAGTGGCGTATGACCTGTTAGAATCTGTAGCATTTTTTGGAGGAAGTTAGTCACTATGGGTTGTCCTTAATGTCCAAATGTCCACTCTGCTTCCTGTTCATTCTCTGCTTCTTCTCAACAGATACAGGGTGACAAGCCATCTCCTGTTCCTATAGCCATTTCTAACTATGATTGGCTATATCCTGCAGTCTGTGAGCAAAACCAACCTTTTTCATTTAAGATGCTTCATATTGTGAATTGATTAGAGCACCAAGGGAAACAGGACAAAATTTAAGCCCTTTAAGAAACAAAGTTAATAGAGTCACCAAACCCAGACATAATTAGAAAATTGAGGCTTCTCCTGATTTAACTGTCTCCTGAGAGGCTCTGACAGTGCCCAACTAATAGAGAAGTAGAGGCTGACAGCTATCCACTGGACTGAGCATTGGTCCCCAAAGACAGAACTAGAGAAAGAACCCAAGAAACTGACAAGGTTTGCAGCCCCATAGGATGAACAATATGAACTAACTAGTACCCCCAGAGCTCCCAGGGACTAAACCACCAACCAAAGAGTACACATAGTGGGACTCATGACCCTAACTGCATATGTAGCAGAGGATGGTCTACTTGGTCATGAATGGGAGAAGAAATCCTTAGTCCTGTGAAAGCTCTATGCTCCAGTGTAGGGGAATGATAGGGCCAGGAAGCAGGAGAGGGTGGGTTGGTGAACGGGGGAAGGGAGGAAATAGGGGTTTCTTTCAGAGGGGAAACTGGGAAAGGGAATATCATTTGAAATGTAAATAAAAAATTAAAATGTATTTTATCTAATTGACAAATATGATGTATTGTATCTATATTGTATATCATACTTTGCAATTTACATAGTCATTATGGTTTTGTTAAATATAAGTCTGGGAGAGTCTTTTTAAAATATATTTATTTTAATTTTATTAGACAAAAACTGAAATGTAGAAGTAGTACTGATGCTAAAGACCTGTTCCCCAATTGTTTTGTGATCTATCAATAAAGATGCTAGAGCCCTTGAGCTAATACCCACTTATCAGAGAGTGCATACCATGTGTGTTCTTTTGTGATTGGGTTACCTCAATCAGGATGATATTCTCCAGATCTATCTATTTCCCTAAGAATTTCATAAATTCATTTTTTAATAGCGGAGTATTACTACATTGTGTAGATGTACCACATTTTCTGTATCCATTCCTCTGTTGAGGGACATTTGGGTTCTTTCTAGCTCCTGGCTATTATAAATAAGGCTGCTAGGAACATAGTGGAGCATATATCCTTATTACATGTTGGAGCATCTTCTGATTATGTGCCCAGGAGTGGTATAGCTGGAGTGGTATAGATAGTGCTATGTCCAATTTCCCAATGAACTGCCAAACTGATGTTCAGAGTGCTTGTACCAGCTTGCCATCCCACCAACAACAGAGGAGAGTTCCTCTTTCTCCACAACCATGCCAGCATCTACTGTCACCTGAGTTTTTGATCTTAACCATCTGACTTGTGTGAGGTGGAATCTCAGGGTTGTTTTGATTTGCATTTCCCTGATGACTAAGGATGTTGAGTCTTCCTTTTGGTACTTAGCAGCCATTTGGTATTTATCAGTTGAGAATTCTTTGTTTAGTTCTGCAACCCATTTTTAATAGGGTTATTTGATTCTCTGGAGTCTAACTTCTTGAGTTCTTTTTATATATTGGATATTAGCCCTCAATCAGACAAGATACAATCCATACACCATAGGAAACTCAAGAAGGAAGACCAAAGTGTAGATACTTAGATCCTTCTTAGAAAGGGGAACAAAGTTCCCATGGAAGGAGTTGTAGAAACAAAGTGTGGAGCAGAGACTTAAGGAAGGACAATCCAAAGACTGCCCCATCTGAGCATCCTTCCCATATTTAACCACCAAACACAGACACAGAAATGCACTAATAATGTTTGAAGCCTGTATAAAAAGGTACCAGTTATTTTATCCTAATCACTTCTCAAGGGCCCCATCTTTTAATATCATCAGTATGAAAGTTAATTTCAAACATCTAAATGTAGTGCAATTAGGAGTTGTAATGCTGTACTAAGCAAGATTGTGGAGAAAATGGAATTCAAACAAAATATTCTACAATAAATCAAATAAAGAAATAACCTCCAATAATAAATATTTCTTATTACATTTGTCTCTGTTTGGCTAGAGATTTCATAGGAACAATATACTGTAGAGGAACTGAGACTGGATGTTGGTAATAGCATGGGGTACAGATGTTTCTGACTACTAGGGCAATCAGGAGCTTTGGATTCCTCTCTTTCATCCTCCTATATGAAGGATATGTCTGAATACATGCTTCTCATGGGCAGTGGAAGATGCTGCATGGACCTAAGTCCCTTTTCTGGTACAAGACATTTATCCTCTAATTTTCTATCCCATGAGCGAAATTCAGTATATTCAGAGAAAAATGTCTAAAGATTTGAGTGAAAAAACTCTTTAACGATTTTTTTAAAGTGATGAAATATATACTTCATGGAGATAAGAGAAGCTGAACTATATTTACTGTGAGCACTATCCTAATTAGCTTTCCTTTTTATCTTGACACAATCTAGAGTCATTTCAGAAGAGGTATTCAACAACAAGTTGTCCAGATCAGATTGACCAGTGGGTATTTATGTGGGGAATTGTCTTGATTGTTAATTTATTCAATAAGACCTGTCTACAGTGAATAATATCTATTCAGGGTAGCTGATCTTTGATAAATTAGGAAGAGTAGCTGTGCATGTGCAAGAAAGCCAGCAAAGATGCGTTCCTCCATGCTTTCTACTCCACATTTTGCCCTGACTGTCCTTGGTGAATGGCTATGACTTGAATTTATAGGCCAAATTAGTATTCTCTTATCTAACATTCTTTGGGACAAGGTGGTATACCACAAAAACAGAAATTCTAAGCATTATTAATAAATGGACAGTCTTCTAAATCATGAGAAGAACTCCAGAAACTAAGGATATCCCAAGCAACCATCAATTTTGTGTTTGTATTAGAGTCATATAGCGCCATTATGTTTTATTTCTATAGTCATTCTTTTAGTGCATGTATATTATTTACTAGGCTATTATAATTTGTATTTATAATATTTTAAATTATATACAATATTGCAGATTATATTTCCTATGTATAAGCTCACAAAATGTGATGCACAAATGTATGAAAATAGATGTCATAAATTAAAACTATATCAAAACATATCTTTCAAAACATTAAATTTTAAATAATACAGATTCGTGAAGCCAAGACTCTTTCTTGCATGGAAAAAGAATTTGGCTATTTTGTTCCTCGAATAGAACTTTGTCATAATTTGGACGGAAAAACTCTAAGGCAAACTGTTAGTATTATAATGCATTTCAGTGTGAGAATCAAAGGGAAAGTATTCCTACCCAATCTAAAGATGCCTCAGGGAAAACAAACAATTTACAATAATGTCCCAACGTATATAGATGTGATTAATAGCAACAAAGAATCATCAAGAACAATTATATGATAATGTATTAGCTTATATTGGACATACCAGCACAAAACATGAAGCTCTAAAATGCTTTTGGCCTTGTAGGTATAAAACAGTGACAGAATATAAGCAATAGAGGCACCATTATCAGGCACTTAGTGTGGATCACAGCAGAGTTAAAATGAGCCAGACGGAAACAGAAATTCTGCCTTTAGCCATTGAGCATATATACTTTCTTTCGTGTACTCATTGAGCCCACAAATACATAGAAGCAAATATTTTTTCATTTTCACTTAAGATTTCCCTTAAAATGGCTGGGACCCAATATATTTTTATTATGTAGATATTTACAGTCCCATTCACAGTGTAGCATCTATCATAGTTAACTATATGGTACCATCCATGATGTCATTTAGAGTGAAGTCAACAAGATTCTTTCAAGATATAGGTCTACAGAAAGCCAAGAAGAACCAGGTAACCATCTGTGAAGGTGAATTTGACTATAAACATGAAATGGCTCACAATCATAAGAGAGATAGATATATGTTTAGATCAGAGAGGATGCATCCAAAGAGGTTTAACAGAGATGTCAAGATCAGTTTGAAAATTGGAAGTAATATTCTACTTGTTGTGATCATAAATAAAAAGAACAAGAGAAGAGCACTTTCTGAGATGAGATGAGAACAAGAGAATTCAACTTTCTGCTTTATTACTTCATAAGTAATATGCCCAGCACCCTGACACTCCTGCTACCACACCAGACTTTTGCCAACATACCTGATCTATTTTGATCTATAAGCCAAAGTAATCTCTTCCATCTTTAAATCCATTTTGACACAACAACAGGATGTGTAACAAATGATTAAATCTTGTTTATCTTTCTCTAGTGAGTTCCACATCATGACTACGTTTTCCTACATATACTATGGAAATTTATAGGCTCATACTAAGTAAGTTTATTATTAGTATCTGTCAAGAAAGATAGTAACTAGAATATAAACCTTGGTCTATCAAGTAAGAAGTCATACATATTACTACTAATATAAGCAAGGCATATTCTTACTTCCCTGGAACTTGAGTTGGATTTTTTTGATTGACAAGCTAGTGTTTACCCTACCAGAACCTTCTTCCTCTAAAAGGAGTTGAATCTAACATGAACCATAAGGATCACTGATCTTGAGATTTAAATGACTTTAACGATCCATTCAATACTGCTAACTGATGCTACTTAATCATAATATCTGATGGTGAGTAGCAAAATGGACTTTCTGTGTGTGATGCAGAGGACTCTGTCTATGACCTTCCTTATAAAATCCAAGTTGTTTGCCCTGAGCTACATTCCCAGATCCAGTTTTTAACGTTGTTTTATTTTGTTTTGCTTTGGTTTTAAGGCAAGACCTTATTAAGTAGTCCAATCTTATTTGAGACATTCTTATAACACAAACTTACTTTGAACTTACACGTTTCTTTCTTAAAATTAGTTAGGATTACACGTATCTGCCACAGGCCATGCTTATAAGATTTAATAGCTGCCTTGAGTAGTCAGGATATATTTGAATGTTTAAGATTCTGTGTGTACATGGGACTTCTGAGCTCAAGTGAGAAAAGTAGTACTTTACCTTCTCTGTGAGTTGAGAGAAGGTCTACAGAACAATGGCAGACTTACAGAAGAAATCATTTGAGAAGACGAACATACAAGAATTAGTTTTAGAATATAAATAAGAAGTTTGGGCCTAGAGATATGCTTAGCAATTAAGAGTGCTTACTTCTCTTGCAGAAGAATTGATTCAGTTCACAGAACCCATGTGGTTGCTCACAACTGCCTGTAAATCCAACCCCATGGAGTCCAATTCTGTTTTGTCTCTAAGAACACCACATATGAGTTTCTTGAACGTTGTGAACCTCCCTATCTGTGGCAATCATTGAGCAATATCAATCCATGAGGGAAAATGGAGCAGAGATGATGAACAGGGGTCCAGAAGGTCTGTGAGTATATAAAGTCATAATGACACACCAGGACCAACTCCAGGGGACAGAGTAACCTTACATGGAGTGGTAAAAGGAATTTATAGTTTTGGGTTAAGTTGTAGGAATATTAAGAGTCAGTAGAGGTTACTGGCTGAAGGCTATGTATGGAGAAGTCTCATAAGCATGGGCAGACATTCCAGGAATCTCTGGTGCTAGCTGAATGGGTTCTTGTTAGGAGAAAGGACACTGAACTTGCCATAGAACTAAGGTTACCTGACATTCTTCAGGTAGTAGTCTGTGGGGGTTTTGAACTCCTGGGACAAAGTTAGAGAAGGAGAAATACTGCTGGTAGATGGAGTCCATCATTTTGTGCTGAACCCAGAAGGTTATCTGAACAATGGTAGATGTTGTCCTTAATATACTTTTTAATGGAGAAAATTATTTAACCTCTATAATGAGGATGATGTAGTACTGAACCAGAGCCCAATAGGAGGTGATTTCTGCAACACTATCTATCTGCCATTTAAAAAATTGGGCAAGGCTTGGTGTAAGAATCAAAATAAAACACAACATAAAACATAGGGCTATTGAGAGGTCAGAGGTAGGCAGACAACGAATTAACTAAACAACTTTATTGATTTCTGAAATCTCTAGAGGAAGTATGTACAGCAATTAGAAGGTATGCACATTGGCTTCAAATATTTGATATATATATATATATATATATATATACACATACATATATATATACATATATGTATGTGTACGTATGTGTTTGTATATATATATATTTATATATATGTCACATATAGAGACATAATCTTGTTTTTCAATACTATGTAATTCCTCCCAAGTATAGCATTCATAGAAGCATAATAAGAGAGTTTGTCTGTCTCTGAGGGACCTACATCTATCATCTCCTTAGGATGATATAAGGATGTCATCCCCTGCTTTTCTTGATAGTTTCCCATCAGATAGTCTGTCCATTGCTTGGAATTAGAGGAAATGCAAGTGGATAGGTATTAGTGGAATCTTAATCCTGGCCTGGGATTATTTAAGTGGGAAGTCAGTTGTATTCATCAAGGAAAGCAAACAGAAAGATTGGGAATTATTTATCTCATCTGCTTAAGGTAGCTGAGAAAGGAAACACCATGTTAATTATGTATACAGAATAGGCAGGAACAGCTTGTCTGTGAAAAATAAACTGGCTTAAAAGGTGTAATTAGTTTTCTTAATTGAGGATTAAATAATAGTTATTAATGTAGTCTGTGTGACCTGTGTGAGTTAGATCCAACATGATTCTGAGGAGCTTAAAAGCATTTTTAAATTTATAAAAAAAGAGATAAAGTTTAAATATGCCCATATTACCCTCATTTGTAATTTATAAATAGTTTTGGTTTAAAAGCATGAACATATTTTAGGCATTCCTGTTACTAGGGTAAAAGAGGGGTTTAAACAAAATGTAGACAAAGAAGCATGACAATTCTAAGTTTGGGGCAAGCTGTTCATGTTGCAAACTATGTTCTTTACATCTGTAAAAACAAAACTCAACTCATCATTCCTGTTGTACACCTGTGCTTCAGCATAGTGACATGCAACGACCACTTATAGTCAGTCTGCCCAGGAGATTTACTTTGGTTGTTTGAGTCCAGCTGTGCCAACATATTCTGGCTCCTAGCCTTCCTGCTCCTAGCCTGGGAAAGAAACTCACTTTGCCATTGGCAGCTGTTCACTGTCTTCAGTCTTTGAGGCCCTTGTCATAGGCCAGGTCTTACCTTGAAGGGGATGGAGTGAGTGCTCCTGGAAGGCTGATGACGTGAACCTGTGTTTGCTCAGCAGACCCATACGCTATCCTGTCTGTGCAACTTGGCTGTGTGTTGCCCCCAGGCTGCATGAAAATGAACCCCCCAGGGTACAACTCTCTGTCTACCTAATCCCCTATGACAGCAGACTCAAAGTGTGTCAGTGGGACAGGAGGTGAAATGGCATGAAACAGAGGCCAAGGCATTGTTAACTCAAGCACAAAGCTGGTGGAGGCATGATCAGCCGTAGCCCCTTGATCTGGAGAAAGACTCTTTAAATTGGCGGTCTGACTTTTTGGGGATCCAGTGCTGGTGGAAAGGTCATGAACTGAGAATGTCTGGGACTCTAGATTCCCTACAGGGTCACAAGCAGAGGGGCAAGCAAGACCAGCTGAGGAATCCACAAGCACTCTAATGGTCCTTGGCTAACCAGTGTCTGGTCCACCTAGAGACCCATGCAAAAAGAGTGAACCCACCACATACACTGTCTGGAGGGTCAGAGCACAGAGGTTGGATATCCCAGAGACCCAGGATAGAACCTAACATTACTAGTGAAAATATAAAAAGTCAATGAAATTACTTTTTTGTTATACTTGTGATGGGTGCTTAGAACAATTTTCATCAGTGAAGGCTTCAGTCAAAAACTGACTGAAACTGATGCAGGGATACACATCCAAAGGTAAGGATGGGTTCAAAGAATCTGCCAGAAGAGGGTGGACAAGGATTGCAGGAGCCAGAAGTTTCAAGAATAGCTCAAGAAAACTCACTGAATCAACTAATATAGGCTCATGGGGGTTCACAAAGGGTTAGTGCACTAAAAGGAACCTGCATTGGTACGAACCTAGACCTCTGCATATACGTCACAGTTGCGTATGTTGGTCTTCTTGTGGGTCCTCTAACAGTAAGAGTAGGGGATGTCTCTGAAAACACTGCATGCTTTGGGGCTCATTTTCTTCATAATGGCTTGTCTCATGCAAACTTAATATGAGGTGCTATGCATAGTCTTTCTGCAACTTGATATGCCACATTTGGTTAAGATCCATGTGAAGACTGTCCTTTTCTAAAGAGAAGCAGAAGGAGGAGTGGATGAAGGGGCAATGGGGAAGTGATTGGAAGGAATGGGGAGGGGAGAGTAGGGAGCAGAATTTGTGGCCAAAAGGAGGAAGAGGAGGAGGAGGAGGAGGAGAAATAAAAGAACAGGAAGAAGAGTTTAAAAAGAAAGACTAGGCATAAATTCTCATATCAAGGATGGACAAAGCAGCCAAAAAGCAAGTAGGAAGAAAGATAAAGGTCCCAAGAGCAGAAAAAAAGTCCTAAAAAAATCGAAAACACCCTCACTCCACTGCTAGGATTTCCATAAAACCACCAAACTAACAGTTACCTATTCAGAGGAGCTAGTGCAGAACCATGCGCACAATGTGATTGCTCCTTCAGTTTCTTTGAGTCCCTATAATCCCTACTTAGATGATATCTATAGGCTACGTTCTCCACTTGGGTACCTACAATTCTTCCACTCACTCTTCCACAGGGATTCACAAACTCCAAGATGAGGAACCTGATGAAGATCTCCAGTTTGTGTTCTTACGTTTTGTTTAATGTTTGGTTCTTCATCTTTCTGTCTGTTTGCACCAGCTTCAGCAGAGGTCTCTGGCATCGATTGTGCTAGGCATCCATTTCTGCATATATAAAAATATCACTAGAAATCATATTATTTGTTTATTTCTATTATAGGGCTCTCTGATATCCATCCTGTTTCCTCGTCCTCCAGTCAGTGTCAGACATGGGTTTTCTTTTATTTTATAGGCCTTAAATTAGACCCATCATTATCGGCTACTCCCACATGCTTTATACCTTCATTTCCTCAGTACATCTTGCAGACAGGGTAAATTACAGGTAAACGTTTTTGTTTTTGTTCTTGTTTTTGTTTTTGTTTTTTGTTTTATTTTTTGATTTTTGTTTTTTGTTTTTGTTCGTTCGTTTGTTTGTTTGTTTTTTGCTAAATGGGTATCCCCATGCAACCACCAGATGACTCTTCTGGTTACAGATGATGACCAGGTTCTGTATCATCTATTTTTAGGAGCCCTCACAAAGGCCACCCTCATAGATTCCTGGGAGGAGTTTCTATCACACTTGGTTTCCATGGGCCTGCACAAATCTCCACCAAATGTCCTCCAATTCCAGTTGTTTCTCACCATATTATTTCCCTCCATTACTCTTCTGATCATTCTTGTTCCCAGTTCTACATTACTACAGTCCATTCATAAAATATATTCTCATACCCCTCCCAAGGAGATTCATCCATCCCTCATAGAGCTCTTCTTTATACTTAGCCATTATGGATCTGTGGATTGTAGCATGATTATCATTCAATTATGCGCTAATATCCACTTATAATGGAGTACACACCATGTTTGTCCTTCTGGGACTAGGTTACCTCATTCAGAATGATATTTTCATAGTTCAATTTGCCTACAAGTTTCATGATGTCATTGTTTTTAGCAATTAAATATACTCTGTTGTGTAAAGGTACAATATCCATTATTTGGTGGAGAGACATCTAGATGTTTCTCATTTTTATAAATAGTTATTTATAATAGTTTTCAGCTACTATAAATGAATCTACTATAAACATATTTGAACAGTTGTCTTTGTGGTAGGACAGAGTGTCTTTTGTGTATATGCCAAGATTGGTATTGCTGGATCTTGAAGTAAATACATTTCTAGTATTTTGGAAAACCACCATATTGATTACTACAGTGGTAGTACAAACTATCACTCCAACCAGCAGTGGAAAATTATTCTTCATGCTCCACATGTTAATTAGCATGAGCTTTCATTTATGTAATTGACCTAAGTCATTCTCACAGGCATAAGATGGACTGTAGTTTTGATTTCCTTTTTCTTTGTGGCTAAGGATGTTGACCATACATCAAGTGTTTCTCAGCAATGTGTATTTCCTCCATTGAGAATGTTTTTTTTTTTTAATTTTAAAACTAATTTTTAAATTGACTTATTTGCTTTGCTAATATCTACTTTCTATGCTTCTTAATATATTTTGGATATTAGCCCTTTAGTGGAATTGATGAAAATCTTTTCTCATTCTCTATGTTGTTCTTTTGCCTTATTAATGTTGTTCTTTGTCTTTCAGAAGATTTTCAGTTTCATGAGGCTCCATTCGTTATTATTGATCTTAGTGCTGGTACTATCAGTTTTATGTTTAGGAAGTTGTCTCTTGTGCCTGTGCCTTCAAGACTATTTCTCACTTACTCTTCTGTCACATTAAGTGTATCTAGTTTTATGTTAAAGTCTTTGATTCAATTTGGCTTGAGTTTTACACATGGTGTTAGATATGTGTTTGTTGGCATTCTCTTACATGCAGATATCCAGTTAGCTCAGCAACATTTGTTGAAGACACTTATTCCCTATTGTGTATTTCTGGCTTCTTGTTCAAAAATGAGGTATCTGTAGGTGTGTTGATTAATGTCTGGAACTCGGAATCAAATCCACTAATCAATGTTTCTGTTGTTATGCCATATTCATGGATTGTTATTATTATAGCTTGAAATCAGGGGTAATGACACCTCTGTGAGTTCTTTCATTGTTCACTGTTTTAACTTTCCTATACTATTTGATTTTCCATATGAAGTTTAATATTGTCGTTTAAGGTTTGTAAAGAATTTTGTAGGAATTTTTAATAAGGATTGAATTGAATTGGTAGATATTTTTGGTAGAATAGCCAACTTTACTCTATCAATTCTGCTGATCCATGACCATGGGAGACCTTTTCATATATTGATATATTTTTCAATTTATTTCTTCTAAGACTTGAAATTTTTATCATAGAGGTCTTTTACTTGCTTGACTACTGTTACCCCCAAAGATATTTTGTACTACTTGTAGCTATTATGAAGGGCATTGTTTACCTGAATTCTTTCTAAATCTGTCATTTGTCTATTGATTTTTTTTATTAGCTAATCTAGGATTCAACCACTTTTTAGAAAATATGTATCAACTCTAGGAATTCCCTGATAGAAGTTTCAGTACTGCTTACCTATACTATCATTATCACTTAGAAATAGCCATACTTTAACTTCTTCTTTACCATTTGTAATTCAGTTGTCTTATTTCTCTAGCTAGAATTTCATGTACTATATTGAAATATATATATATATATATATATATATATATATATATATATATGTGTGTGTGTGTGTGTGTGTCTCTGTGTGTGTGTGTGTCTCTGTGTGTATACATATATACATATATATAAAGAAAGAATCGGGGGGGGGGGAATGGACATGATACCTACCCATGTCCTGTTCCTAATTTTAATATTTTAATGGAATTGCTTTGAGTTTCTCTCCATTTTCCCTAATATAGGCTATATCCTTGCTGTAAATTGCTTTTATTATGTTGAGGTATGTTCCTTGTATCCCTACTATCTTCAAGACTTTTATAATGAAAGAATGTTGAACTTTTTCAAAAACATTTCAGCATCCAACGAGATGATATTACTGTTGGATTTGTTTTGTCTTTACTTTCAGTTTGTTTATATTGTGGATTAAATTTACTGTTTTTTGTATGTTTCACCATCCCTGCACCTCTGGGATGAAGCCTACTTAGTCATGGTGGGTGATCTTTTTCATGTATACTTGTAAGGCTTTTATTGAATATTTTTTCATCTGGGTCTATAAATTATTTGGTCTGTAATTCTCTTCCTTTGTTGAAACATTGCATGGCTTGAGGATCAGGATGACTCTGACCTCTTAGCATAGTTTGGCAATGTTTCTTCAATTTCTGCTCTGTAAAATAATTTGAGGAATACTAAACTTAGCTCTTCTTTGGACATCTGGTAGAATGCTGAGATAAAACTGTGTGGTCCTCATTCTGGAAATTTTGTGGTTGTTATGAGACTTTTAATGACTGCTTTTATTTCCTTAGGGGTGGTCTATTTAAATTATTTATCTCATTTTGATTGAACTTTGGTGAATGGTATTTGTCAAGAAAACTCTCCATTTCTATCATTCATTAGTTTGAATAAGTTTTTCTACCTGCTTGATTTTCTCAAAGAACCAACTCTTTGTTTCAATGGTTCAGTGCTCTGGTTTTTATTTTATTGCCTTCAGCTCCCACTTTGATTATGTCCTACCACCTACTCATCTTTGTGGTGCTTACTTGTTTTTATCGGAGACCTCAGCAGGCAGCGTATCTGGACTTCTGGCATCTGTATTGTAACTAGTAGAGCAGGAATTCTTCACTCATTGGGCCCAGTGATAGGAAAATGAGAGTGGGGGTATAGACTTGTGGACCTGCAGGGGTCTCTGGTAAAGCACAATTTTATTTTATTTACTTACTAATATATAGATTGTTCCCTGTGTAGATTATAGAAATATATTTTTAAAATAAATTTTTCAACCCAAATCATTTTGAATTTTTAATATTTTAAAATATTTATATGAACTATATATGAAAATACACATATGTACTTGTACATATGTATGCATATTTTCAAACATGTACATATCTGTGTGTGTGTGGTGTGCATATACTGCATACCGTGTTGTGTTTATAGTTACCCTTATCCATTGTAGCAAAGAAAATTCTTGATATATGATTTCTGAGTGGATAAATGATTAAATATGGATTCATCAATTTTGAATCATTGTATATAGTTTTCTTTATAACTTATGAAAATTAGATTAAGGAGGTCTTCTCATACTAGCCTCTTCCATGTTTTCCAAATCTTAGTAGATAGTATTCAGAACATGAATATATAAGTGTTTAGCCACACATAAGCTAAAGTCTGAGCACCTGGTGTTACTGTTTGTCTTAAGGCTGTGGAAGGGGAGCTTGAGTCTCCAATCAAGTACTAACATCTGTGTATTTCTACTTCCTCCTTTTTTACATATGATTAAGCAGCCTCATACTCTTGTTGCTACAGTCCCAGGCCTTTCCTACCACAAGAAATCATACCTTCATAGTGAGCCAAAATAAATCTTTTTCTGAAGTTGTTTTGCTACAGTCTTAGCCATAGCAATAAGAAAAGGATTAATACAGTAACCATGCAATTAGCACCCAAATAAAGTCATGGCTGAGCATAACTGTTAATAACTTCAGTAATTATGTCTAGACTGTAGGTAAAAATCAGGACTATTTCTAATCAAGTATAACAACGTGAAAAAAGGATGCCTATTAAGATATTATTCCAGGTATCAAATGAGTACTAAATAGTGTTGTAAGAGATGGACATTACTAAGAAATCCTAAGAGCAGAAAATAAACTCTAGGTCATGTAGAATGTGTGGTTTTCAAGGTTGTTACAAAATATCTGATATAGTCTATCTTGAAGAAGTTAAAAGGTTGATTTGTCCCAAACCTATAGAGACTGAAAGTATAGCTTCTGATAAAGGCCTTTAGTGAATGTAGAGTGTGTCACAGAGAAAGCATCTATCTCAAAACAGTCATCAGAAAAGTTGTGCCAGACAATGCTTTTTGTGGTATAACAATCCTCTCTCAAAGTGTGCGTACTTCGTTCCATCTTAGAAAGGGGAAAACAATACCCATGGAAGGAGTTGCAGAGATAAGGTATGGAGCAGAGACTGAAAGAAGGATAATTGAGACTGCTCCACCTGGGAATCCTTCCCATATTCAATCATCAAACCCAGACACTATTGTGGATGCCATAACAACGTGCTGGCTGACAGGAGCCTGATATAGCTGTCTCCTGAGAGGCTCTGACAATGCCCGACTAATACAGAAGTAGAGGCTCACAGCCATCCATTGGACTGAGCATTGGTCTCCAAATGAAGAAGCTAGAGAAAGGACCCAAGGAATTGAAAGGTTTGCAGCTCCTTAGGATGAACAACAATATGAACTAACTAGTACCCTCAGAGCACCCAGGGACTAAACCACCAACCAAAGGGTACACATGGTGGGACTCATGGCATCAACTGCATATGTAGCAGAGGATGGCCTAGTAGGTCATCAATGGGAGGAGAGGCCCTTGGTCCTGTGAAGGTTCTGTGCCCCAGTGTAGTGGAATGCCAGGGCCAGGAAGCAGGAGAAGGTGGGTTGGTCAGCAGGAGGAGGGTGAGGCATACAGTGTTTTTTTTTTCCCCTGGAGGGGAAACTGGGAAAGAAGATATCATTTGAAATGTAAATAAAGAATATAAAAAAAATTTAAAAAAAGAACTGACTCAACCTTTCTCAATGTGAATGTCCTGGTTCATGACAGAATTCCAAGGAAGACAGTACATGTGTTCACTCACCATAGAAAGAGAACCTACAGACCAATTAAAAATCCATCATTGTCTAGCTGTTGAACCAATGAGTTTAATAGGGTAATTTATAGGAGTGAGGAGCAGGGGTTACTTACCAGTAGGAAAATATTGATGACTCAAGCCTATCTCACATGGGTGAGGACTCTCAAAAGCTATAGCCCTGGAATATTTTCAGCATATCAGAAAATTCCAAAGCTTGAAAATCCTTCTCTCTGAACTTCTACTGTTCAACTTTCTTTTCTAGTAGCCATTTAGTACTTCTATAATCCCAGAGAGGTATCCTAATGAATCGTACAACCTTCATGTTTTCCACACACATGAGTCACTCCTGGACAGAATATTCCAAGCTTGAGAACCTTTGTATGTATTTACAGATTCCCAGTTCTGCCACTCAAATGACCAAGTCTCCAGTCAGTGCTAGCATATTCAAACAGTAAGGAAAGGAACAGTGGGAAACAGCAGTGAAGGCTTAGATTTTTTTTTTCAAAAACTACTTTATTTAGAATGCTTAAAATCTTCAACCTCTACTGTAACCCACTGATCAGAGTTAAGGGATAAAGAAGGTTAGTAGGAAAAAGGTGTTGAGAATCTGTTCAGAAGTAGTTCTTTGGAGCTACTGCACTCTTTATAGTCGAGCTACCAGCAGTTCAGATCTATGGCAGACACAAAACATGAATCAGTAGTGGCAGCATGATCCAGCAGAAACAGCAAGGCTTCGTAGAATTGGCCATCGGCAATAATCTCCAGATCAGCCAGAGTACACCTAACTCTTTAGCACATTTCTCTCCATGATGAGTGAAGTGTGACATGACAAAGCAATCCAAAAGCATCATCTCAAGGTTTGTGAGGTTCCATTATGTTATCAAACAATCAAAAGCATCCATCCCATCATTGGGGAATAGAGAATCATGTTCTTAAAATTACTTGAATGGGGAATAGAGAATCATGTTCTTAAAATTACTTGAATGGAGACAAAACACATTTGAGTACCATGTGAACATTGGAATATTGACCAACTCCCAGGAAAGCTAGCTGAATCTTTTTCTGTCTGTTTGTCCAGTCTCTGTGTTGACTACTCTTTATATTGTTCAATCTCTGTGTTGTCCTGTCTAGCCCTTTTGTAATTTATTTGAATGCATATTTTGGAAAAATGAGTGACTGAAACAGTCTGTGAGAGTGAATCACCTTCGATATTTGCTTTGTGAAGATGCTCAATTCTCAGGTGGTAAGAGGTTTTCCATGGTCAAATCTAATCTTTATACATTTTACTGCTAACCATATGTTTTTTTTAATTCCCTACATACATATACATAACCATATCCCTGTCTTAAAACTACTGTATGTTTTCATTCTAATATCAACATATCCTTATAGTATATTAGTTGGCCTAGTTCCTCATTATTTTCAATAATTCAGAGTCTCTCAGCTGCTGTTATTCCTTTTTCTTAAATATTAAGAAAACTTAGAATTAAGAAAGCAATATTTCCTATGTCCCTGGGGATTTTTAATCTTACTTTTTGCTTAATTAGCATCACTTTTTTAGAGTACAATTGGCTCTTTTTACAACTTCTTTCCTGTGGGAGTATGTGGTATACAAGTAATATGATTTATATTGTAATATACAAAGGATTGCATCATCTTATTAGATACATATGCACAAGTGTTATCAGTATTAGTTTGAGCAGATAGCCACATAATTGCCGTTATTTCCAATAAGTACAAAATTACACAATTAGGCTTTTCAGTACTTAAATTAGTTTCCCCTTGACACCCAGATTATGTATCAATTGTATGATGTATATACTCCTATTTTTCAAATTCTGCAAAATAGAAAACATTCATCTTTCAAATGTCATTACCTTTGGAACCCCTAGGGTTACTACCACCCAGGTAAACAGAGTTTGTTTGCATTGGGAACCCATGGAACTTTTATTATTATTATTATTATTATTATTATTATTATTATTATTATTATTATTATTGTTGTTGTTATTATTATTATTATTATTATTATTATGCCTTTTTACCAAGATACATATTTCTTCTTTAAACTTTTCTTGCTAATATGATGCTTTTCTTTAAATTGTGAGGCTTCTATAACATATTACCTATTATTACTTCATGAATTTCCTCATTTACTTGTGCTCTTGGACCTAGTAAACTTTTATGGGATCAAATATGAGTAATATATGGTGTATAATTTCTACTTCTGATGGCCTGTTGCTATTGCATAAATAAAAAACTAAGTTCTTAGTTATTAGGAACAAATTCTACACTCTATATAAAACAATTTTTTGCACATAAATAATCAGTTGATTTTATTAAGAGACTCAGGATAATCTAATAACACCATAAGGTTTGCATACAATTTTGATTTTTAAACTGAGGTAAATGGAATTTTGACTACCTTACCTATTTTGACTAACTTATAACCTGCCAACTCCATTTTTTTTGCATCAGTATATATTGTTATGTCTCTGGAATTGGTGCTCTCTTTGCAATATGAGGAAGAATCAAATTAGCTCTTTTTAAAACTATATACATTTGCTCTTTGGATATTTGTTTTTAATTTATCCCTTGTTGTTACCACATGCTCTTTTTTTTTTCTTTTTGGTTTTTTGAGACAGGGTTTCTCTGTGTAGCCCTGACTGTCCTGGAACTCACTGTGTAGACCAGGCTGGCCTTGAACTGAGAAATCTGCCTGCCTCTGCCTCCCAAGTGCTGGGATTAAAGACGTGTGCCACCATCACCCAGCACCACATGCTCTTTTCTAATCTTTGTTGTTCACTCATGACATAGTCTCAACACTAGTAAGGGGCACTACAATTATGGTGAAATCTGTTCCTGACAAATAACATATCTTATTTTACCTTTTGTAATTCATTTAGAAATATCTTCTGCATATGTCTCCAATGTTTCCATGATTTATAAGCTAAGAAAATCCATTCCATATTACAATCTTCCCTTTGTATAATGAATGAAGTCAGAGAATGAGTTGAAGGCAAAATGACTAAAACACAATCAAGTTTAGAATCAACTTAATTCTCATATGCATCTTATAGACTTTGTTCTATAAGAGTTACCTTTTGCATCAGCTCTTTCATAACTTGGTCTGCTTAAATTTCAATCTCCTTGTAATATTTGAAACATATTACTAAACTCATATGGACTTAATAAAATGCTGGGCCTCAGTCAGTTAATCTCACACATTAATTTATACAAATTGGTAAGAGTTTGTAATTGTTCCCTATGGATTAGTACATTTTATGATTGAATTTTTTGTTTTCTAATTTTATAACCCAAATAACTAAGTGAATTTCCTCTTTTCATTTTTTTTCTGGCTCAATCTGTAATCCCTAGAATGGCAGAACTCTCTGTGTCTCTTTAAACATTTTCTCTAAATCATCTTTGTCAGAATCAGCCAACAAAAAATGTCACTCATGTAATCATAAGTTATAAATTGAAGAACTTACATACAAATTATTTCTAATGAGTGTTGCAAAAATATTGACACAAAGTTGGACTATTTAACATTCCCTATAGAAGTACCTTCCAATAGTATCTTTTTATCAGACCACTATTGTTTAGAGTACATACTGAGAAAACAAGGAAATTTTGAAAAAGCAGTCCTTGAAGTCAAGTATTAGTATAGGTCTTGCATGATACAGGTAACTAAGAAAGTAAAAGATGTCAAGGTTGTAAAAGATGCATTGGTTGAATTATTTTATACACTGCAGTTAATCTGTTATCATCTACCATTTTCCTGATTTCATTTTTATAACAAATACAGGAAATACCATGAGCTGCTAGGCTCTTTTATATGTTGAGCCTCCAGCTTCTCTTGAAATAGTTCAAATACCTGTGATTTTACTGTTGTTATAGGCCAGTGCTCTTGACACACAGAGCTGTTGGATAACCATATTAGGGGCAAGGCTCTTGGTATGCCAGCAGTGGCTCATTTTATAAATTTGGAAACTCAATCTCTGTGATGTTCTGTAACTGATCAATGGGAAGAACTTGTACTTGTTCTTGATCCCTGTCACAGTACCTTCTCTAGGAGTATCTTCCATATCACCTCAAATTCCCTTATTTGCTGCCCCAGAATTGCAGGAATAATAATTTGAACACTCCATGTTTGGAAAAGTTCCCTTTCCCATAAATTTTTGAATATATCAGCTACATAATGTCTCAATTTCTCTGTTCGTACATCTGCCACCATATAGTTAATCCTTTGAACACTTTGTCTTAATTGTTATAATTTACTAATTGCTATAAAGTGTGTGTAAAGCTACTGAAGTGAACAATTTGGATTTCAAGACTGTATGGACATTGATACTAATGTCAGCTCCTGTATCCACCAAACCTTCTATTTCAACACCATTCATTTGTATAATTACTTTGGTTCTTTGGCCATTAACCACTGTTTACCAGAACATTTGTTTTCTAGTACTCAGAAAAATCTTTATTCTTCCTATTGGTGCAACCTTGCCATTTATGTAAAGAAATAGTAACAGCTGCCCATTTCTATCTCCTGAATTACATTGCATCTCAATTTTCACTGGATGTCATAATTTTAATTTCATCTTTGCTATCTCTATCTACTACAACTTGATGCATAATAAATTCTTGAGAAGTTAATCCATTTCTTCTCAAGATTATTGCTTTTTCTCTCAAGGTAAAGGCCCACAGAACCAGTTGTTAACTTGTAGCATTCAACTTTCAGGGATAGTATAGGAGGTATATCTATGGCCAGATCCAAAGCTGCACTTCTATCTGTAACATGTATAAGATCTGAAATACATAGCAAGGATTTTCTTCCCCAGTTAGTGTCTTTGAGATGGCTAAAGGAATATGGCTCATATTGTTTCCTGCAGGGCCTTGAGGTTACAGACACTTCTCTTTGTTTCCCAATGTATCTCTTGGACCTACAATCCTTAGATCAATGTTTGTCTTTTCCACAGTAGCTATTATACCATGAAAGCCTTTTTGTTTCCTAGCAGTCAGAACTTGCTTGTCCTCTTTTGTGAATACCATGTTCTCCTGTGTCACTACACTAGATATTTTGAGCTCTGAATCTTTTAGCCTTACAAGTTCTTAGGAAACAGCTAAATTCACCATACTTAAAGCATCAGGCATTTGACTTCTGAGACTTCTAGCTATGCCTTGCCCTATGATACCAGTATGATGTTTCTGGGAGTCAGTAAGAGTTATCTTTCTTGTCCATCTGTCAGTTGGAGCTTGTCATGCTTTTGGTGGCCTAATTAATCTCTTAAATCAGTATTTACCTTTCAAGGGCCAAGTTTGTATCAATGACTGTGGTTTCATGGTCTGGTATGACACTACAGCTGAATACAATCTGTGTAAAAAATTAATAAAGACTTCTGCATGATCCTGTATTACCTTAGGGCTCTTTCCCCAGGTCCTCAATCATATGTCTAGCCCTTAAAGGGATATCTGTTCATTTATGACATCAACAGACTGGGTTTGTTCCTGTAGGTTAGCATAAGGCCCTTTACAAAGCAGTTGGTTTTTAGCAACATTTTTCCCACTTGATATACTATGTTGTTCTATTTTCACGGCTTCATGCTTGCACCATGACAATCTCTGGAATTGCTGACCAGCTTCTCGCCCAGCTGACTCCAATCTGTTCCACTCCTGGTGTATACTGCCTAGCCCAGTTACTTAACATTTCATTGACAAATGGAGAATGCAAGTTTTACAATATAATAGCCTCATTAAAATGATTTAGATTGAGCACTTCTATGGGATGCCATGCCAACTCATGATAAGCATGAGTACCGTTGTTAGCAGGCACATGCTGTACCAAGAATGAGAAGATGGAAAGTGTCTGTGTGGCCATAGATGAATCCCGTGGCATTGCACCTGACTGAATATGAACCTATCGGTTCTCTGCTACTGTTGCTCTTCTCATCCTTTTGCCTCAAAGAAGTGCTGAGGCACCTGAAAATGAAAATGCATGAAGCAGAATGGGACAGGAATCTGCCTTCCAGTCTACTTTGCTTCCCTCTTTCTTTGTACAGTAAAACTGAGTGTCAGACACCAAGCCTGAATACTGTTGGTCCCCTCCCATTGGCTCTTTTTGCTTTCTAAGCACTTCAGCCTCTATCAACAAACTCTCTAAGTGCATAGCCAATATGGGAATCCTCTCTAACACAAGAGAATTGAGTAAACTTTCCAGTTTAAGCCCTAGTCTTTTTCAAAATGGTGTACATGTAAACTACTAAGCAAACTGGCAAACCCACACTGTTAGCAAAGCAAGGAATCACCAGTGGCAGTAGCTGCTATTTTGACAACCTCCTTAAACAAAATTGTCAACCCATCAAAACCTGTCAACCCCTCTACTACATTAGAAGTGAAGTTATCCAAGAAGCCTAAGCTCCACGTTTGGCACCACCTATAGACTTAGATTTTTTCAAAACCTACTGTATTATGTTTTATAATCTTATTTCATTTTTTATTTTTTTATTTTATTAGATATTTTCTTTATTTACATGTCATACAATATCTCCTTTTCCAGTTTCCCTTCCAAAATAAACCAAAAAAAAAAAAAAAAGAAAAGAAAAAAAAGAAAAACAAAAACCAACAAGAACAAACCCTTGTTCCCTCCCAACTCTCCCTGCTCGCCACCACACCCTCTCTTGCTTACTGGCCCTGGCATTTCCCTACACTGGAGCATAGAACTTTCATAGGGGCAAGGGCCTCTCCTCCCATTGATGACCAACTAGGACATTCTCTACTATACATATGCTGCTGGAGGGTTTGCAGCTACTTAGGACGAACAACAATATGAACTAACTAGTACCCTCAGAGCTCCTAGGGACTAAACCACCAACCAAAGAGTACATATGGTGGGACTAATTGCTCCACAGCATATGTATAGTATTATGGTTTTAAATGCATCAATCCCACTTCTAACCCCACCTTCCAAAGACGGGGGAAAGAACATCAATAAGAAAAGGGTGTTGTAGACCTATTTAAAAGTAATTTCTTGGGGAGTGGTGCCATTCTTTGTCAGTATACCAGCAATCTAGTTCCATAGCAAGCAAACAAAGAAAAATTTGAATAAGTAACTGCAACCTGATCCAGCTGAAAGAGCAAGGTTCTGCCTAATTGACCCTAGTCAGTCCCGTGGTAGTGGCCAGATTCTGCCAGAATACCATGAGAAGTTTGTTGTCATGTTTATCTCTACAAAATGAAGACCAATAAAGACCAGCCAAGCTCAGAGAAAGACAAGCGTTGCATGACATAGCAATGCATGATCCTCTTCTCCCTGTTTAAGGGATTCCCTTCATATTCTAAGTATCATATGATCTTTCAAGTGTTTGCTCTCAGCAAAACATCACACATCCTCTCAAAATACAGCTTCCTTGCCCCCTTAAAGTGAAGAGCATCTCCAGTTCCCCTTAGTAAGCCTGGCTAACAGTGAGTTCTCTCTTCAGAGTAGAAAAGCAGACCATCAGCATCAACATTGTCATGCCAGGAAGGCTGGAAATCAATATTTCTTATTGTGGAAATCCAACTGCATGAAATGTTTGTCCAAGGAAATATAGTCAACAGGACCCCTATGGACTTCAGAGCGTTACAATGTCCGAAATACTTTTCAATAAATCATAGCTTTTCTCTGTGTACTACTAGGCAGGTATTCCCACCCAACCTGAGGGTAAGATAATTTCAAGGTTAATTAATCTAATATATTTTGTTCTTCCATCTCTAACTAAATCTTTGCTAGTACCATACAATTAAAAAGGAAAGAAAGAAAATAAAATAAAATAGGACAAAAAAATAGAGAAAGGTAATGAGAAAAAAAAAAGGGGTAATGTGGCAGGAAGACCCAGCTAGAATTTATCCATACACACTGGGTTTGCCCTGTGCTTCCTTAGAAAACATAAATTGAGAACTAAAACAATGTAAATGCAAAGTCAGCCCTTTCCCCTGTACTTCTAGAAATAAGTTAGAAGGCTCTCATGAAGTAGAGTTACACTAAGCTGTATAGGCATCATTGCTGTGGTCAAAACTATAAAAATTAATATTACAATCAGATTTTAAGTGGAAGAAAGGGAATGGTAACAATACTTTATTTTGGCAAGGTATAATAAACACGATATGCTTATTGTAGCACTGTGTATGGTTGTTATGTGGTATTATTTATATACATATGCATGTGCGTGTGTGTATGCATTTTTTTGTGCAAGGGTGGAGGCTAGCGATCAGTCTCAGACGTCTCTCTCTGTGGCTCTTCACCTTATTTTTCAAACAGGTTGTCACACTGAGCCCAGAGATCACACTTTTGGCTATACTGGCTGGCCAGTGAGGCCAAGGGAATTCTCCTGTGCATGTATCTCCATGTTGTAATTTCAGGTATACTATAATATTTTGCTTTTTACTGGGAACTGGGGATTTAGAATTGTGTCCTTTTGATTTTATAACAGTTACTTTAAGCTGTGATCCATTTCCCTAGCCTTTCAGCACTGCTTTTTGTAACTATTAATATTAACTTCTTTCCTGGTATCCTCAAAAAGAATTTGCCATTGCTTCTTTCAGAAATATCCACAGTCAGGATTATTCAATCTCAAGATAAGAGAAACAGTATCTACTTCCCCTTCTTTCTGGCCTCTTGAGGCTTTTGGCTGCTGTTCACAGGGTATTAATGATTTCTATAGCCATCCGAAAACTTATGTACCCTTTATGATCCCTTCTCTTCATGCCCATGGTGCTTATCTCTTTAATAGGTTAATAATAGTCATGCAATGAGACAATTACTAGAAAATAGCACTTCTTCAGGAATATGTAACAGGAAATATTCTGCCTTATTGAAGGGAACAAAGGCCACAAGGACCAGGTAAAGGTTTAAACAATATGATATCCATGTGTGTATTTCCAGTATAACTCAGTTGGATGGCATCAACTGATATCCTGTGGAAACATAACATAACAGTAATGAGGACTACAACATAGTTCATTATATAGTCAGCTCTGACAAAACCACCCCTGTAGTATGGATTATGTAACCCCACTTGAGGTCAATAGTATGCATCTTCACTAGAGTGAATAGAACAAAGTACATCTGCCAGCGACATTGCACATCTTCATTAATTTCCTGGCTTGGTGTTACAACCTTCTGTCCCTGGTCCTGGAGCTAGGACTCATCATGTACATCATCTATATTGTATTTTGCCAAAAGCAAAGTGAGGGAGAAAGGCAAATTGTATTAAATCTGAAAATTTAAATATGAAAATAGACTATGTGTAATTGGCTAAAAATAGTAACAATGTATTTTTATGTACACATAATGTATAATGTATATAGAATGCAGACATCAACTGCTGAAATGGGGAAACTATTAATTCATTATTATCCACCAAGTAAAGTAATGCATAAGACTATAAATCTAAACCAAAATTGGTCTAAATTTGCTGCCATAATTGAGTGTTAAATTCAAGCCCAATATATTCTCCATAATTAAGTGAACTGTACTGTTACTTGAAATGTAAAGAAACTATACTCTTATAACTAAACAATTGATCTTCAGCCAATAATAAGGGCTAAATCTGCAGACAATAATTTCTTATAAAGAATGCCAAATGCAAGTGATGAGTATGTCCAAGTATTTTGCTATTTTGTTCTTTCAAGCAATAAATATATGTTCTGCATGTGCTATTAAAGGACATCCTGAACCATTTTAAACTTTCTCTCGTCCAATGTACAATTCTAGAATCTCTGTTAAAGTCAATTAAGACCACTGTGTTAGTCATCCTTCTGTCACTATGACAAAATACCAGACGCAAACAACCAAAGGGAAAAGGTTTATTAGTTTCAGAGTTGTTAGGAATTTCAGCTTATTTTAACTTGGTCTCTGGGGCATTTGGAAGACTAGCTGCCTACATCATAGCAGTGCTGAAATAGAGAAAACTAAAAAGCCAAACAAACATTGCCTTCAAAGTCAGTCAGCCCTACTTCTAAATAGCTATTCTATAATATTTAACCTCAATAAATGTAAAGAAACATCAATTCTCTTCAAGCACATCATTGAAAGACAAAAGAATAGGTTCTATGTATGTCCTCCTGGTGGAAAAATGTCTTCACTTGGGTCATTTACAGGAGCATGTCAAGAAGTTACTTCAAAGAATAGAAATGACTCAACTGAAGTTTCATTATATAAATGCCTCATCCCATAATGGATTTCAATTCATAAAACACCTCTAGAATGCTATCTACAGCCTTGAAAATCCTGTGAACTCCTCTCAATACACAACAAAATATTGTTAACTACAATATTGTGAGAGTTTTATGGACAATCACTGCCATTCTGATTCAAGAGGTGTACAATCATATCCAATGTAGATGAAAATAAAGAGAAAATTTTCTATATCTCCTTCCTGCTTTAATATTATTTCCATACTCTCATCCCTAATATTCTATGAAACATCTATGAAGTATATTGCCAAGGACAAACCTCAGCTTGTACTGAGGAAGGGGTATTTGGGAGCAGCAAAAGAAGGACTTGAAATCAATTTTGGGTAAAATCTGACAGCCTTGTATTCAGATTGAGATAACTCCCCAGATAGCTCACCTCTAGCAGACAAAAGTCCAGAATTTTATTTGAATATCTATACAATTGTCCACCTCCACATTCTTTTGATTATCCCGTGAATCATTGTTTTATGACTTTAGCCCCTTGATTCTTTGAAAAGACAAGTACATTTTTTAACATAGCAATGAATTCAATGTTTTGCCTGCCTTTGTAAGCACAAACCAGGCAATAAGTTAGCTGGGTGGAATCTGGCTCTGTGATAACCATTACATGTCCTCTGTGGGTCTAAAACTTGCTCTGTTTCAGGCTGACCTAAATCTATGGAAACCGTCTGCCTTTGTAATTAAAAATAATAGACAGCTGGGTGGCATCTTTCCTGGCATTAACCTCTCCACACATCTATTTATCTCCTTCAGTAGTATCTTTCTGACAGCCTAGTTCATATTGCAGATACCTGTTTTTTTTAGGTTCCCAAAACCCCTCATATAATTTATGTTGCATCTTTGTATTTTGCATAGTTGAGAAATTATATATTTGTAAACTCATGTTTTCAGAGTTGGTTCCCACAACCTTAAGTCATGGCCTGAAGGCCATAGCATTTACCATTTTGCTACGGAAATTAGACACACCATTGCCTCCTCGACTCATGCTATTTCTAATTATCATTGAGTCATTAACTGTGACAGTGAAAATATTCCCCAATAACCTTGGAATGGAGAATATTTCCCAAGTGAGGAACATAAAGTAAATAAGGTATATTATAGAAACAAGCCTTATGCATAGCAACAGTCAGGACTTTTGGAGGCCCATGACCTGCTGGTTCTGCTCCCAGAGTAGGAACTCTGTCATGCCATCCCTTCCACATGGCCATGCACAACTCAACAATATATGATTATTTTTATTTTGGGCCAGTCTAGGATATTGTAGCAAATATTTAGCTTCTCATTTCTAGTAGTTCAACCTACAATTTTTTTTTCAGTTACTGTAGCTTGTTATAATAAGTTTCTTTGAATATGGCTAACATTCACTATAATCCAGAGTCCTTAGAATAAATGTTTAGGCAAGCTGGCTAACACATCATATTTACCTAACAAAACAATATCTATTACCTCCCTTCAGTGGCCTGTCACTTTCTTACCCTTAGGCTTTCTCTTAGCTTACAATATTAGACAAATGTTCCTGTGAACCATCCTTACATCTATTTAGAAAATAGTTGTTTATTCCTATTACAGCTATGCCATTATTGCAAGAGCCGGGGTAATTTTCTTGAAATGTTTCACATGCATTATCTAGTATACAGTACAAGGCAGAGACATAAATGAAAATATTCTCCCAATAGCATATATTCTTCTGACATTCCAATCACCAGACAGTTGAAATGAACTTCCAGTATAATACCAGCCTTATTTCTTCATGTCTTAAAGGCAAGAACAAGGACATAAACTAGCTGGTTGGGAACCAGCCCATTCCTACAATGTCTGGGCAAAGACCTAAACTCCCTCTGTTCCAGAATGACCTTGGACTCGAGAATCTACCTGTATTTGTCAGCATATACAACAACAACAACAACAACAACAAGAAAAACTTAGCTAGCTGGGATCTTGTCCTGCAATAACCACTCCCTAAATCTCAATGCCTGACTTTTAATATAGCTTCTTCTATTCCCTCAAATCTCTGAAGCTCTTTATATTACTTATACTACATCTTTATATTTTTCATAGTTGAGAAATTATATATATTTGATCTCATATTTTCTCTGTTCTTTCCTATAGCTTTAAGGGTTGTTCTGAAGGTCACAATGTCTACTATTTTGATGATATATAGGTACACCCTCGTCTACAATACTAGTGCTGTCTCTAATTATCATGGAGTCTTTAATATTGGCAGAGAGGACATTCCTCAAAGGAGGAGCCTGAAAATATGTACATTATTATACCAACAAGCCTTATTCCCACAGCAACTATCCTGGAGACCCATGATCTCCTGGCTCTGTCATTCTGTACCTTTAATGGCTAAATAGGACTTGGCAAGAAACCACAGCCTTCTTATATTTTTTTTTTTTGGTTATGAGCTTAGCCTTTAACGGGTCAGCCATCTCTCCAGCCCAACCACAACCTTCTTTATCATGGGACTATCTCCAGTTTAATAGCTCCTGTTCTTTCTTGAAAAAAAAAAAGATCTATTACAGGGAGATAAAAAGCTTAATTTTTAAAAAATATAAAAAATTTTTTTAAAAATTATATATAAGAAAATAGTCAAGCTTGGTCGAGAGACTGTGAAGAAGGCAAATTGGAGGAAGTCCGTCTCACTGTTAGTATGTTAATTGTATCCTTGCTATATTTTCTGTTTGCATTTATGCATGTATATAGGTGTATGTGTGTGTGTATTGGTGCATACATAAGTATGTGAATGTTTGTGAGAATGTATGCATGAATATGTACACATGATTTTACTCAGATATGGGAGCGAATGTAATTGTGAGTGGGTGAATGTTTATGAGAATACATGTGAGCATGTAAGACTATGTGAGCATGTATATATCTATATGTGTGTGTGTCTGTGTGACAGCATATATGATCATGTGTGCATTTTTTGTGTATGACTATGTGTATGTGTTAGTGTATGTGCATGTGTGCACTTGAGACTGTATGAGTTTGTGTCTGTCCATATATGTGTCAATATCTGTGTGTTTGCATGTATGAATATATTTCTGTGTATATGGAACTGTGTGTATACATGTGTGTCACAATTATTAGCATATTCTTAGATTATTTGTTATCTCCACCCAATTTAACATTAAGAGCAACCTGTCATATCCTAAGATCCCTGAATTTTTTAGATGCTTTATGAACTTTTTCTCATAGAGTACTTCTTAATCTATCAATGGTTTATGATACTTAGACTATTTCTAATTTTCCATCATACATAGATAGATACTTCATATATAACTTATGAAACTTATAGAATAACTTATGAACTTAATACATATATCATGTAAAAATATAAAATAGTAATTTTATAATATATAATTATTTTATATTATATAATTTTATGTTATATTGTTATATAGTATAAATAAATTGCATAATACTTTATTATAGATTATATGATTGTAATCATATTGTAATATCATATAAAATAATAATCATACAAAATATTATAAAATAATTATCATATAAAAAGTATATATTTATACTACTATAATGTATTTCTTAGATTAGATATCATTTAAGAATATTGAATTCTGTTCAGGAATTTTCCCCTGTGCCTATGTGCTCGAGGCTCTTCCCCACTTTCTTTTCTATTAGTTTCAGTGTATCTGGTTTGATGTGGAGGTCCTTGATCCACTTGGACTTGAGCTTTGTACAAGGAGATAGGAATGGATCGATTTGCATTCATCTACATACTAACTGCCAGTTGAGCCAACACTATTTGTTGAAAATGCTGTCTTTTTTCCACTGTATGGTTTTAGCTCCTTTGTCAAACAGAATGCCAATAGCTTATGCTCTAAGATCAAGAATTGACAAATGGGACCTCGTAAAGTTGCAAAACTTCTGTAAGGCAAAAGACACTGTCAATAGGACAAAATGTCAACCAACAAATTGGGAAAAGATCTTTACCAATCCTATATCTGATAGAGGACTAATATCCAATGTATACAAAGAACTCAAGAAGGTAGACTCCAGAGAACCAAATAACCCTATTAAAAATGGGGTACATAGCTAAACAAAGAATTCTCAGCTGATGAATACCGCATGGCTGAGAAGCACCTAAAGAAATGTTCAACATCCTTAGTCAGCAGGGAAATGCAAATCAAAACAACCATGAGATTCCACATCATACCAGTCAGATTGCCTAGGTTAAAAAACTCAGGTGACAGCAGATGCTGGAGATGTTGTGGAGAAAGGGAACACTCCCTCATTGGTGGTGTGATTGCAAGCTGGTACAACCACTCTGGAAATCAGTTTGGCGGTTCCTCCGGAAATTGGACATAGTTCTACCAGAGGACCCAGCTATACCCAGAAAATGCTCTAACATGTAATAAGGACACATGCTCCACCATGTTCATAGCAGCCTTATTTATATTAGCCAGAAACTGGAAACAACCCAGATGTCTGTCAATAGAGGAATGTATACAGAAATTGTGATATATATACACAATGGAGTACTATTCAGCTATTAAAAACAATGAATTTATGAAATTCTTAGGGAAATGGATGGATCTGGAGAATATCATCCTGAGTGAGGTAACCCAATCATAAAAGAACACACATGGTATATACTCTCTGATAAATGATTATTAGCCCAGAAGTTCAGAATACACGAAGAACAACCCACAAACCACAAGAAACTCAAGAAGAAGGAAGACCAAAAGGTGGACATTTCATTCCTTCTTAAAAGGGGGAACAAAATACCCATGGAAGGAGTTTCAGAGAGTAACTATGGAGCAGAGACTGAAGGAAGAACAAGCCAGCCTGATATAACTGTCTCCTGAAAGGATATGACAATACCTGACTAATACAGAAGTAGAGGCTCACAGCCATCCAATGGACTGAGTACAGGGTCCCCAATGAAGGAGTTAGAGAAAGGACCAAAGGAGCTGAAGGATTTGAAGCCCCTTAGGACGAACAACAATATGAACTAACTAGTACCCTCAGAGCTCCCAGGGAGTCAACCACCAACCAAGGAGTATACATGGTGAGACTTACTGCTCTGGCAGCATGTGTATAGTAGAGGATTGCAAAGTCAGTCATCAGTGGGAGGAGAGGCCCTTGACCCTGTGAAGGTTCTGTGCCCCAGTGTACGGGAATGCCAGGGCCAGTAAGTGGGAGAGGGTGGAGTGGCAAGCATGGGGATGGGGGAGGCAACAGGGGTTTGTTATTGTTGTTTTTGTTTGTTTGTTTGTTTGTTTGGAGGGAAAACTGGGAAAAGAGAAATCATATGACATGTAAATAAAGAAAATATCTTATTTAAAAAAAAATATTGAATTCTCAGAATTTGAGAAGTTTAAAGTATCATGTCCATTCAGAGTTTGACAAAAACTTAACTATGCTTGTAACTTTCTCACCTCAGGCATAAGTATTTGAGCATAGAACCTCAAAACCTATATTCAAATGTATTCTCCAGAGCTGGGTACTGGGGAAGCAGAGATATCAATGAGGTTTGATGGCCTGATAACTTAGCCAAATCAGTGAGCCTTAAACCAATGAGATATCCTGTCTCAGAATACAAGGTTGAAGTAGTTTTTTATGTTAACATGCACTCATATGCATGTCCATATTTACATACATGTTTACTACATACATGATTATACATATATACCCATACTTATAACCCAGCATGCACATATAAAGTACATACATATATACACCTTGGAAAGACTGGTATGTAGTTCTCCCTAAGTTCTATTGATTTATGGGTACCCCTGCTATGGGTAGCTCTGTGATAGGAACCTCAATTTATGGGTATCAAAGTTCTGGATACTTCCATTATGGCTATATCTGATGAGGGTGCCTGGTTTATGAGTACTGGGCTACAGATAGCTCTCTTTAAAGGCTTGGAGATTTTCACAGGGCCCTCCCCCATCAATTGCTAGTTAAGAAAATGCCCTACTGTTATATCTACAGCTAGGTCTAGTAAAGTCAATTTCTCCATTGTGGTTCTCTCCTCTCAGAGGAATTTAGCTTATGTCAAGTTACCATAACAATGTATGAAACATTATAAAAAGCTAAGAGAAATTTAAAAAAAAAAAACAAATTAAGCACAATGAAGATGAAGAAAGCTTCCACATAGAGGTTCGGCCTAAGAGAGTTAAAAAGGAAAGAATCTTGGAAGGGTAGGCTTGATGAAGAGAAGAGCATTACCAGAATCTGTAGTCATTTGTCTACCAGTTGTTTGAAGCAACAGTACCCAAAGCAGGTATCTAACCCTGAGACTGGATACCTGCTCTGACTTTCTTTGAATAAGTTGTAGTCAAAGTGTTGTAGGTCAAACATTCATATTTATGTGGCATTTAATGCTTCATCAATAATAAATTCAGGTGAAGCCTAATTGTTATTGATATAGATAGATGTTCTGATTGAAAACAAAGATATCAGGGATTTATTAAAAGTGAATTCCGTTATATTTAATAGTGCTGCCACTGAGAAGAAGTGTAATGAAAACCAACAGATGGTCTACTTAATATTGCTGTCAGCTTTGAAACATATATGAAGTGTGATACAAACAAGTACCTGACAGGGATGCTGGGGCCATCCCTTAATTACAACAACTTGCACTCTTGGGACTGCGGGAATTGCTACAGTAACATAATAATTCCAACAATGGCCAAACTAGAATTTCAAAACCACCCATTTATGATATTGTGTGGTTCTCTCTTTCTAAATGAGCTCTATAGACATAATTTCCCATAGGTCTTCCCAAAGTCAAGGAGTTGGAATTGGTGATCAGGAAGTATCCACAGTGTCTTGCTTCCCCTCTCTGCCTATAAATCAGCACATTGGGTGTTCAATGCTGAACATCATCTCCAAGATCATTTCTAGGTTGTTCCTAATTTACTCAATTACTAATATGTCCCAACAGAGGTAAACTGCCAAGGCAACAACTACTTAATAATAATACTGGCAATATAGACCACACCATTAAAACCCCTAGAGAAGATTTGTAAAATATTTAAAAACCCACTCTTACAACCAGATGTAGATGAGATTGCTAAAGTCAAGAAGGGTTCAGTGTCAAGCTTGCTGTCACACTGCTTCTAAATGGTAGCCTATGTGGCGTAATTAAACAATACTATAAGGGAAGATAAGTTGATTAACACAAGATATTACTTTAGAAGAAAAGGAAGGGGGAGGAAAGGAGAAGAGATCGAAAAGAAAGATAAGGAAGAAAAGATAAGAAGAGAAAGAAGGAACAAGGGGAAGACTGGGAGGGCTTCTGAAGAGCAATGGAGGAGAAAGGGAAGGGGAAGCTGTTGGTCATTCAGAATGTAAACAGTAGTAGAATAATCTCTGAATAGCCAAAACAACATTAAAAAGAAGCCTGGAGTTTGATACCTCATCTGTCCTCTATATTGACAGAACTCCTCTGTCTGCCTAATAACCCATTGCTTTAGTACATGCAACTCTGCTGTAAAAGAGTGACATAGAACACTGAACATCTTTGGATGCCTTAAAAAATAGTTTCACCTCTTGAAGATAAGATGTGGCAAGTGCACAGAGCCTGATGACACTGGCTCATATGGCACCCCTGGAGTACTCTCCAGATGACACTACTTATAAAATGGTATTCTGTCACTAGGGATTTGAACACCTGGAATCCAACAGGCCTCACAGGCACTATGCAAGTTGCCAATGTGATCATCTCTAGAGCACTCCAAAGTAGGAGTCCTGCTCCCCACACACACAGCATGTGCTCTCCCATGTAATTGTCCTGCCTCCCCTGTTATGTGCAATCCAATATAGTAGTCATACATCCCCTGGCATGTAGCCTCAGGCTTCTCATCTGAAATTATCAGCAGACCAATAACAAAAGAGCAAACAATATCTATGCTGTGTTTTAAATTTATAGAGTAATCATGAAAGAATGATTTAGTTTACTACATAAAGAAACAGAAGTGGACACCAGAAAGAAATGATAAACTTGTATCACTTAATCAAAATAAAGCTGGTTTCCTAAGCAAACATACATCTGCCATGATTTAAATACATACTCTCTGGCCAGTTTTTTTTTTTTAACAGTTGTTCTCCAAAAGATGTTGCCGCTTAGGAAACTGGGGAATCTTTAGGAGGTATGGTCTAACAGGAAGAAGTACTTCCATGGCAAGAAGAATATGATCTGGCCCCTAATTCTAAGGTTAATCCCAATAAACCTCTTTGACTCAGAAAGATGACAAACTGCAATCATGAACTCAATTGATTATATTATTTTTTTAAGTTATCATACATAGCACTGAGTTTTATTATGACATTTTACATATGTGTTATTGAGCTTTATTCTTCTTTATTTTCCTCCAGAACTACCCTTCCTGGTATTCTTTGTTTTAGTTTGTTGCTATGATAAAACACAATTTGGGGAGGAAAAGCTTTGTTTGGCTTACAAATTACAGTCTAACATTTAGATAATTCAGGGCAATAGCTCTTGACAACAAACTAGGGACTAGAAATGAAACAAAGAACACAGAGGTGTGCTAGGGGAAACCTGTTCACTGACTGACTCCCTCTGGCTTGCTCAGCTATCTTTCTTGTATAGATCTGACCCACCTGCCAAGAAATGGTATTACCCACACTTGGTATGCCCTTCTACGTAAATCAAGCACCAAGAAAATGACCTAAAGACTTCCATCAAAACAATATAATAGAAACAATTCTAAACTGAGATTTTGTGTATGTCAAGGTTTGTACCAATTTGACAAATACAATTATGATATTCTTTCTTGCTCCTTTCTATTCCAAAGATCACATTGTTCTCAGATCATAAACATTCCATTAACATATGTTTCCTTTTCACTTTCTCTCTCCTTCTGAGCATCTTCTACTTTCCTATGGTTGGTCTCATTGGAGGTTTAGAAACACCGACATCCACACACAGCTATGTTGTGGTTTGAGAAAAAGTGCCATTATAAACCTGTAGGGAGTTATTCTACGAGAAATTTCAGCCTTGTTGAAGTAGGTGTGGCCTTGTGGAAGAAAGTCATCACTGGGCAAGGGTTAGAGGTATCGGATGTTTAAGCCATGCTCAGTATGACATTCACTTCCTGTTACATGCTGAGCTGGCTGTTGAATTATCATCTCCTTCTTAAACACCAAGTTTACCTTCACGTTGCCATGGTTCCTGCCATAAAAATAATGAACTGAATGTCTGAAACTGTAAGCCAGCCGCAATTAAATATTTCCTTTATAAGTGTTGCCATGGTCATGGTATCTCTTCACTGCAATAGAAACCATAACTGAGATAACATATACACACAGAAAAATGCATATGCACACACAGATAGAGATATGCATACTTACACAAACATGCATATGTATGCACATATGTGCACACACACACACATAAGTACACATACATATACATACATACAGAGAAACCCACACATGACATTTCCTAAAATATATGACATAATGAATATTCACATTTTTCTTGACAAATACTAAAACATAATTTGCTGTTGGAATCTTAAATATTTACAAACTGAAAACAGTGGTATAGACACATGTAAATAAATGAGAAAATGACAAAAATAGGGTCTTGGCATAAAGCAAAACATACAGATAGTGATTAACATATGGTATAGGTAAAGGTATATTTTAAATTAAATTTTTGAATGTTAATATTGAAATCTTTTCCTATTGGTCAGCTGAAACAAACTTTTTCTATCACTAGGTAGATAATAAATAACTTCAACTTTGGAAGCTCCAAGGACTTTTATAAAAACACCATTTATATGAAAATATATAAGAAAATTGTTTACAATAAAATGTATCTGAAAAACTGATAACAAGATATTTTATATTGTTTGTGACTATTATAAAAGGTGTCATTTCCCTAACTTCTGTCTAAACACATTTATCCTTTGCATATAGAAAGGTTACTGATTTGTTTGAGTTAATTTTACATCCAACCACTTTGCTGAAGTTGTTTTTCAGCTGTAGTAGTTCTCTGATAGAATTTTTGTGGTCACTTAAATACACTATCATATCAATAGTGATAGTTTGACTTCTTCTTTTCCAATATGTATCCTTTTGACCTCATTTTTGTTGTCTAATTGCTCTAGCTAAAACTTCAAGTACTATATTGAACAGATAGGGAGTGAGTGAGCAACATTATCTAGTCCCTGACTTTAATGAGATTGCATCAAGTTTCTCTACATTTAGTTTGATGTTGGCTACTGATTTGCTGTATATTTCTTTTATTATGATTAGTTATGAGCCTTGAATTTCTGATATTTTCAAGAATTTTAACATGAAGAGATGCTGAATTTTGTCAAAGGCTTTTTCAACATCTAATGAAATGACCATGTATTTTTTCCCTTTGAGTTTACTTATGTAGTGGATTACATTGGATGAAGCCTACTTGATGGTGGTGCCTCTAACCAAACATTTGAAAGATCTGTATGAAAAGAAGACAAGCACACAGGGGAAATTTTACTTAACATAACATCAATGGCTTATGCTCTAAGGTCAAATGGGACCTCATAAAATTGCAAAGCTTCTGTAAGTCAAAGGACACTGTCAATAGGACAAAAGGGCAACCAGTAGACTGGAAAAAAGATCTTTTCCAATCCTACATTTGATAGATAGCTAATACCCAACATATACAAAGAACTCATGAAGTTAGAGTCCAGAAACCAAATAACCCTATTTAAAAAATAGGTAACATAACTAAACAGAATTTTCAACTGAGGAAACTTGAATGGCCAAGAAGCACCTCAAGAAATGTTCAACATCCTTAGTCATTAGGGAAATGCCTATCAAAGCAACCCTGAGATTCCACCTCACATCAGTCAGAATGGCTAAGACCAAAAACTCAGGTGACAGCAGATGCTGGTGAGGATGTTGAGAAAGAGGAACACTCTTCCATTGCTGGTAGGATTGCAAGCTGGTCCAATTACTCTGAAAATCATTCTGGTGGTTCCTCAGAAAATTGGACATAGTATTACCTGAGAACCCAGTTATTACACTCCTGGGAATATACCCAGAAGATGCTCCAACATTTAATAAGGACACATGCTCCACTATCTTCATAGCAGCCTTATTTATAATAGCCAGAAGCTGGAAAGAACCCAGATGTTCCTCAATAGAGGAATGGATATGTAAATGTGGTACAATTACATAATGGACTACTATTCAGTTAATAAAAACAATGACTTTATGAAATTCTTAGGGAAATGGATAGAACTTGAAAATATCATCCTGAAACATGTTATGAACTCACTGATAAATGAATATTGGCCCAAAAGCTCGGAAAACCCAAGATTCAATACACATTCCATATGAAGCCTAAGAAAAGAGGACAACTAAAGTGTGAATGCTTCAGTGCTTCTTAGAAGGGGGAACAAAATACTTACAGGAGGAATTATGGAGACAAAGCCTGGAGTAGAGACTGAAGGAAAGGGCATCCAGAGACTGACTCACCTGGGGATCCACCCCATAAAAAGTCACCAAACTTGGATATATTGTGGATGCTGGGAAGTGCTTGCTCCTGGGAGCCTGATAGGGCTGTCTCACGAGAGGCTCTCCCAGAGCCTGACAAATACAGAGGCAGATGCTGGCAACAAATCATTGGAATGAGCATGGAGTCCCTGATGGAAAAGTTGGAAAAGGGACTGAAGGAAGTGAGGGGGCGTGCAGCCCCAATGGGGGAAGTACAATTATCAACTGGCCAGACTCCTGAATCTCTGGGGCCTGGACCACCAACCAAAGAGTACACATTTAGGGAACCATGGCTCTGGGTGCATATATGGCAGTGGGTCATCATGTTGGACCTCAGTGGGAGAAGTAGCCCTTGGGATTAAGGATGTTTGATGCTCTAGTGTTGGGGAATGCCAGAGTAGGAAGGCAGGAGTGGATGGGTGAGTGATGGAGCACCCTCATAGTGGCAGGGCAGATGAGATAGGGAGTTTTCAAAGGAGACACTGGAAAGGGGAAAATAATTGAAATGTAATTAAAGAAGAAAATCCAATGAAAACAAAAAGAGATGTAAGATGCATGGGGAAAAGAAAACTGATAGCAAGCCATAAGCAATTGCTTTCCAATGTGACCAAAGAAAAACTTAAATTAATTCTCTGAATTCTCTAAAGTAATACTGTATAAATTGAAAGAAAATCTAAATGTACTAATGTAGAGTAAAGAGGTCTTGAATTGATAAGCAGCATAGATAACAAAAACTAGTTACTTTTATGTTTCTTTATATATTTACTTATAGAAAATTAGAGCAGAATGCTTCTGCTAGGTTCATTCTGCTGGGGCAGACTGTTAGCTAGTCTGCTCCCCTGGAGATACCATATCCTGAACCATCTCAGAAGATCTACTGAACTCAGAGCATTTGGTAAGAACCCTCTGCAAGCCCCACAGCTGCCACTGGGAGCCCAGGAGACTCACCAACCACCTACTCCCACAAACCTTAGCCCCTGCCCCTGCAGAAAATTCCTCCATTTCTGCTGTGCAGACTGCTAGCTAGTGTGTGCCCCTGGAGACACCACATCCTGAGCCAGCCTAAATGATCTGCTCTACTCAGAGAATTTGACTGCTAGCTATTCTAGTCCTCTGGAGATACCATATCCTGAGCTATCCCAGAATATCCAGCACAAGATCCACTGCACTCAGTGTAACTGACACCAAAGCCCAAGGTATACTAGGATATCAGCTGCCCACAGGGCAACTGACACTGCAGTCTGATACTTCCAAAGAGATCTGCAACACACAGGGCAACTCACATGTCAGGAAATGTACTGAACAGAAGACAACTGAGCAACTGATCACCAGCTTGTTTGCTCCCCTGAAGACACTGGAGATTGAAGGTATCCCAGAAACTCCTTTGTCCATAGTACAACTTGGCAACAAACACCACAGTCTGAAGACCTACTGGAGGCTCTGTGGCATGCAAGGTTACTGACCCAACAAACTGAAAGCGTCATTGGAATGCTGATGCACCCATGGAAATAGAAACCACAGTCAGTAGACCCTCCTATGTGGAGAATATCTTCACACAGGACAAAAGCCTGACTGCTTCTCTGAAAATCCAAAAGTCTGAAGGCTTCCAGGAAATCTACTTCAGCCAGGGCAACAGACCAACAGATTCTCTGACCCTCTGAATAGCCCCCAGTTGGAAGGCCAGACAAGTGATCTGGCAGAGCCAGGGACTCAGGCCTACCAGGAGACCTGAAGCAACCCAGAGACTAAAGAGGCAGACTCCAGAAAGAGTCACCTAGACCAGCAAGCACCAGGAACAACCAGATGGTGAGAGGCAAGCACAAGACCATAAGTAACAGAAGCCAATATACATGGACATCATTGGAACCCTATTCTCCCGCCACAGCAAGCCCAGAATACACCAACACATCTGAAAATCAAGAAATTGATCTAAAATTCTATCTTATGAAGATAATAGAGTCCTTTAAGGAGGCTATCAATAGCTCACTGAAAGAAATACAGGAAAACGATAGGCCTCAGGAAGTGCAGGGGAGTCGCAGGACTGTAGGGACAGGAGCCTGTCAGCTTCTGAGTGACAGAGCTGGATCAGAGACCACCTCTGCCCCCTGCCTGATAGGGGAGAGCTTCCTTCCAGGGCAGACTTCAGCCCAAGGACTCAAGTGAGAGCTTCCCTCCAGGGCGGACTTCAGCCCAAGGACTCAGGTGAGATCGCCATTTTCTCTCTGGGGTCTTGCTAAGGCAGGACCAGCTGGGAGGC
>JADRCD010193145.1:0-7500 GCA_019843815.1 Montemys delectorum | reverse complement strand
ACTATTTCAGCCACACTGGCTTCCTGTCTGCTTCTAGGATTTCCCACACTCTCCTGGTCCAGATACCTATCCCATGGTTGGTTCCTTTCTTAGAACACTTCTTGCTGATGAGTTGAAAAAACTCCCTCAGAGCTTTCAGTCTCAAAGCACAGTTTCATCCTCAGTCTATAGCAACAAACTGTTCATCCCTAGTCCATTTTCTATCTTGGATAGCTTATTTCAAAATAATCCTTATCTCACAAAGAATGATTTTTGCTATCTATTCTAGGTTGAGCTAACAAGACCTGGAGTACATTGAGTTAAGGAAATTAAGTTCTTAAAATTAATATAACCTATTTCTATTTTTAAACATTGTGTGTGTGAATGTGTGGATACATGCGGATCCACGTCAGATGAGGGTGTATGGGGTCTTTTTTCTATCACTCTGTTTACACATTTGAGACAGGATCTCTCTGTGAACCAGAGCATCATGAGAATTCTTTCTATTGGACTGGAAGCTAGCAATTTGTATCTTCTGTTCTTCACTTTGAAAGTGGGATTCTGATGTTCTGGGTGTGGTGTCTTCCTCTATGGGTGCTGGCATGCTCAGTCTGGCCTTCGCCATTGTGCAGCAAGTACATCTAACTCCTGAGCAATTTCATAGGCAATATGACTGTTTCTTTAAGTATGGATAGTAGAAAATATAAAGCTGCTTATACAATTCTTACTGTGTCTATATTGGATAATGCTGGTCTTGAAGTACAAATATCTATACATATCATTCAGGGAGAATTTGGGGATGCTAAACAGTGAGGACAGAGAATGGGGGTATCCCAGCATTAAAGTTAAACTCTTCTCTCTTTGAGGTTTGCTTGGCTGGATTTTTGCTTGTTTGTTTTGAGATGAGATGTCATGTAACCCAGGAACCTCAAGTCTATCCAGGCAAGTTTGGTTGTAGAGTCTCCCACTTCCTGCTCTAGAGGGTCAGATTTCAAGTATGCATCACCATGTTTACTTTCTTCACTGTATTCTTTATTTTTAAGTTTTAAATAGTTCGGTATAGATTAGCATAATCTTAGCATGTTTGATTTTTATTCTTGTATAGCACGGAGCTATAGTCCTATCCTTGGTTAGTTAGTTTGTGTATTTGCAGACAGATTCTTGCTATGCTATGTAGATCAGGCTGATCTCACACCAGCTATCTCCCTGCCGAGTGCCAGAACTAGGCTGCTGTGCAACCACACCTAATCAAAACATTCAAACTTGAAGAGCCAATCCCAGGACTCCCAGTAAGGACCTTGGCTCAGTTAACAGTATCATGTCAGTTTCTTCTTCTGATCCCATAGTGTGCTCGATACCGACATTAGATGAAACCGAATGGTTATAGGAACATGTGATTTCTGAGCCAATTGAAATTATTTCAAGATAAGCAGTTGAACCATGACAACGAGGGAAATAAACAATCCAACCAGATCTGTATCTTCCCAGGCTACTGTAAAGCAATTAGCTTCAGGCTGGCTGCCCCGCCCAAAGTGTTCTTGTGACCTAGTCTTTCCTTGAAATTCCAAGATGATAAGGCTGCTGCATGTGTATCAGGAAGATTTAACCCAAGGAGGAGTCGACACTGATGGAAGGAACAGTGAAAACTAAAGGGACCTTCCCTGAGGTCTGGAGCAGACAGGCCTTAAAGCCCCTCACCGCGAGCACTGGCGCCTTCTGCTACCACAGCTCAGTCAGCACCAGGTCCAGAGAGTTTGGCCAAGAAGTAGAGATCAACTTTTACACAAAATAATTTTTTTAGCTCAGCATACATGTGCACAATTTTGACCACAACAATGGGAGGCAGCTAAAGAACTATTAGAAGGTCAAAGGCACTGCAATGTGGTTTATGGCCATCCTCAATACAGAAGACCCTGCTTAATCTGCCCTACTACACACACACTTACATAGGCATACACACACACACACACACACACACACACACACACTCACATACACACATCACCTAGGGTTCTGGTATAATTCACAGAAAAATCTGTTTAATATGTAACCCAAGCCTGCAGTGCTCCAAGCACAGACTTGATAATCCATCAACAATTATTTTTTAAGATGCCAGCTCATATTGGCATGCTTCCCAAAAGTAGAAGATATAAAAAGACAGATGCCTAGCATCAAACTGAGTTACCTCATGAGGATGTGCACTTGGGAACTCTGCGAAGAACTGGATGACTGGTGTACGTATAGCTTTGGACTGTCAGCCTTTCGAAAGGGATAATAAGATGGCTTGGTGATCTGAGTTAAATTCCTAGGAACCCATGTAAAGGTAAAAGGGGAAAAAAAAGCTCCATAAAATTATTCTTGGACCTCGATAGGTGGCATGGAACCTATAAACACACACACACACACACACACACACACACACACACACACCACCACCACCACCACCACCACCACCACCACCACCGCCACCCAAAAAATTAGTTTAGCTAGTAGTGAATCCCCTGGAAATTTGATAAAGAGAGATGAATGTCACCCATCTGCAAGTTCTTGCATAGCAGAGAGTATACATAAAAAGGTGGGAGAATCATAGACAGTTTGAAGTCATCGTTTGGGATCCAGCTAAGACTCCCTCATATGGATGGTATGTACATAAGACTGCCTTGTGACCCTGCATGTCCTACTCCATCCTGTGGAAGGCCTCTGATTGCTGAAACACATGGGTTTTACCTGTTTTGTGAGCCTGTGTGTGTGCTGGTAGTAGAGGAGTGAAGGGAGATATTCTGGTTGATGTTGGAGCACCTGTGGGTCTTGCTGAAGTAGTTGTGGATCTTTAGATCATTTTGAGTCTCTTTGGAGGATTTGTTGGAATTCCTGGGTTTAGAAATTAAGAAGAATCAAGCAAGAAGAGATGAACTTCTGCTTCAAGCACACAGGCAGTCTCCAGAACTTCTGTTTCTTATCTCTGACCAACTAGGTTGTGGAAGGCTGGGGCAGTGGAGGCAGCTGCGCTGACAACATAGAGGTAAGAACAGAGCCCATTTTCCTATGGAAACACTTTATGAGTGACAGGTGTCAGATCCTCAGATGTCTCTAAGCATCTTGTAAGATCGAGAGGGTATGGGGGTCTAGGTTAACTGTCTTATCTCAGTGGTAATCGACTCCATCAACAGTTTCTAGATCCACTATGCTCACTTTAGTCAGTCCTGACAGGACACACCATGCAGTGCTGAATCATAACTGAAAGCTAACTAGCTCCACTGACATATAAGAGATCTTATGAAGGCCCAACATGAATGCTTGCACATTTGGGTAGAGAGTGGACACAGTCTTCTACATTTTCTTCCACTCTAAGAGAAACAGGACAAATATGCCTTATGCAGAAATCCTTGGTAAAAGGAGTTTCAGAGTTATATATTTCTGAAAACTTTAGAATGTTTGAATATAGCTAATATCTCATGCACGAGACTCAAGTCTAAATATGAATTGATGTATCATTCATATGCACACACATTACATACATAGCTTAATAGAAAATTTATTAACTCGATATTTCTGTGCATGAAAATTTCATGTTGATGAATTTTCCAGGTGAATTATCAAGTCTGTGCTTAGAGTGCTGCAGAATTAAATGCTTTGGATTAGGCAAGTTCAACTTGTAGCTCACAAATCAACAGCAGCAGAAGTGGTGAGAGTCTCAACATTGCTTGTGGCCTCAGTGTACACAGAGATCCAAGACTTCAATAATGGGAAAGCTGTGCCTGCAACGGAGCAGTGGCACTCTGGCAGGTGCACACAATGTGTCAGCTGACACATTTCCTAATGAGTAGCTTCCTTCAACAACTCTGCTCACAAAGAAACTAAAGTCCCCAAACTCTTCTGTGTCAGGGCTGTAATGTAATTTGGAATGTAGATTATTATTTTTTTCCTGGAAAGATGGAAGAAAATGTACATGCATCTATTGTTTATAGCAGTAAATTAGTGAAAGTATAGGACAGCTTCCTTTAAAATTTTGATTTATACTTATTCATGTGTGTGTGTGTGTGTGTGTGTGTGTGTGTGTGTGACAGAGAGAGAGAGAGAGAGAGAGAGAGAGAGAGAGAGAGAGAGAGAGAGCTTACAATGGCCTATGTGTAGAGTGGACAGGATAGCTCATGAGTTAGTTCTCTTCTTCCATGTGGATTCCCAGGATTGAACTGGCTTGTCAACAAGTGCTTTTACCAAAACCATATCACTGCACCTAGCACCTGTTTTGTAAAAGGCTATATCATAAATATTTTCAGGTCAGTACCCTAAAAGCAAGTGTTCAGTTGCAAGTATATCAGTCAGTTTGAAACTCTGTACCCAGCACTCCATGTCCTTCTGTAAGAGTCCAAAGGGCCTATGGAAAAGAGGGAGAGATGGAGAATGAGCACTCAATAGTTTCTTACAATATTGTTTTTAATTTGTCATTTCTTTTCCATTATTCCTTTTTGGCTCAATGTAATTATTATTTCAATTGTTTAGGCTTTTAGTGTTATTGCTAAAAATCATTTTCTATACTGATTCCCTGCCCCTCCTCTCTCCCTCCCTGGTACCTCCTTCCCTCTAGCCCCTGTGATTACTTTGTTCCCTGTTCTATGTAAGATTAAAGCATCTACACTTTTGTCTTCCTTCTTTTTAAGCTGCATAAGGTTTGTGGGTTGTATTATGGGTATTCTGAGCTTTTGGGCTAAAACCACTCATTAGTGAGTACACACCTTGTGTGTTCTTTTGGGTCTGGATTATCTCACTTAGGATGATATTTTCTAGTTCCATTCATTTGCCTGAGAATTTTATGAAGCCATTGTTTTTAATGGCTGAGTAGTACTCAATTGTATAAATGTACCACAATTTCTGTACCCATTTCTGTTAAGGGACATCTGGGTTGTTTCTAGCTTCTGGCTATTATAAATAAGGCTGCTATAAACATAGTGGAGCATATATCCTTGTTATATGTTGGAGTATCTTTTGGGTATATTCCCTATAGTGGTATAGGTGGGTCTTCAAGGGAAAGGCGGGCAGGAACAGGTATTGGAAGATATAGAAGTACAGCATGTCAGGAAATTGAATAGAAACATGTAGAAGAGGATGATGGGGAACTGGGGTAGTCAGGACAAAAATCCCAAACTCCAGGGAAATGAGAGGCTCCCAGGAACCAATGGTGATGACTTTAGACAAAATACCCAACAAAGGAGAGCTAGAACCTGTAGAGACCACCTCCAGTAGATAGGCACAGTCCCCAGCTGAGGGATGGGGCCAGCCATGCATCTCAAAAATTTTAACCCAGAAATGATCCTGTCCAAAGATAAGACAGGGACAAAAAAAAATGGAGCAGAGACTGAAGGAAAGGCCAACTAGAGACCTCTACATTCAGGGATCCATCCTATCTGCAGACACCAACCCCAACAGTACTGCAGATGCTAAAAAGCACTTGTTGACAGGAACCTGATATGACTGTTCCCTGAGAGGTTCTACCAGTACCTGACCAATACGGATGCAGATACTTACAGCCAGCCATTGGTCTGAGCCCTGGGACCACAGTGGAAGATCTAGGGGAAGGACTGAAGGAGCTGATGGGGATTGCAACCCCATACAAAAGAACAATATCAACTAACTGGATCACCCAGAGATCCCAGGGACTAAACTACAAGCCAAAGAGCATACATGGAGGGAGCCAGGACTCCAGATCCGTATGTAGCAGAGGACGGCTTCAATGGGAGGGGAGGAAGTCTTGATGCCCCAGCGTAGGGGGATGCTAGAAGGGTGAGGTGGGAGTAGGTGAATGGGTGGAAGAGGGAAGAGCACCCTCATAGAGGCAAAGTGTAGGTGAATAAGCGGGGATGGGATAAGGGAGTTGGTGGAAGAGTAACCAGGAAGGGGGATATCATTTGAAATGTAAACAAATAAAATGACTAAAAATAAATACATTTCTGTTAGCCACGAGATGAAATAAAAGCTATGACTATTAAATATAAAGAATTATTTCCTAATCCAAAGCATTTGAATGTCATGTTCATGCTTGATCTTACTTTAAAAGCTAAACTCTTCCTTGTATGGCAAAAACAAAATAAAAATTAAGTAAAAGGTGTGATAAATGTTCGGTAGGTCAGTGGTAGTGTGAAACAAATGTGAATTTTTACCTTTAATACACAAATACATATTTTTATATAACCTTCTTCTGTAGATTTTCTTTAAGAAATATATACCATATCTCATGTTGGGTATTTTCCAAACATACTATTTTTATTGAGTATTTGGGAATTTCATTCAATGCAAAATTATCACACTTGCTTCCCATTCTTCCCAGGTCCATACTCCTACGTTTGTACCCAACCTTGTAAAACACACACACACACACACACACACACACACACACACACACACACAAACAAACACAGAGGAAGGAAAGGAAGAAAGAAAGAAAAAAAGAAAGAGAGAAAGAAAGGAAGAAAGGAAGAAAGAGAAAACACCAAGTCCAATTTGTGTTGCACACATAGTCATTGAAGATTAGAGCTTGATCAAACTCCCCTCAGTGGCCAGCCCTAAGGAATATAAAATCTTCCTCCTCGTATCCCTGAAAGCCATCAATGGTGAGTACCTACACTTCATCATCTGTTACAATGGTTAAGGTCTCCTTTTAGTAGCTTCCTGTCTGCACTTTATCTTTGTAGGGGTGGGGCAAGTTGTCACAGAAACCTTCTGTGTCTCTCATTCTCAGTTCTGAGTCTGCAGTCATCTATGCCACTGCAAAACAAGTTTCCCCGTGCACATAGTAGCAGAGGCAACACAGATCATGGACTTCATGGTTTCTGGAGGCCGTGGACGTCAACGTGGTACAGCATGGATCTTGGAGGTCTTTCTAGAAGACTTAAGCCAGAAATGAGCCATTCTTCATCTCAGATGTCTTGTTGCTCAGCTCAGAGTGAGGCTGATCCGTTTACTACACATAGGCAGCTCCTGGGCAGAAGGTTTCCTCACCCCAGCAGGGTGAGCAGCTTGAGAGGCAGCAGCAGCAGCAGCAGCAGCAGCAGCAACAGAGGCTGCACACTGCTGTTAGGGTCACTGGGTAGAGCAGTAGCTACAGGTATGCATAGCAGAAAGATGGCACAGTGGTGGCCTGAACCTCCTGGCACCCCAGGAGCCCACTCTACTCTGCAAAGACATGCTGCATTGTTCCCAGGTCACACTTACAGACCTGTCACCACCACTCAATCTTTAGTTCTGCTTCTCTTTACTAGGAATGCCATTTCATTCAGCCATCTTTTCCCCCACCCCCATTCCTCAAACTCCCATCACCTTGGAGTGAATTTTCTATATTAAAAAGATGGAGTCTATGTCAGAGAGACATTCAGTACAGTTATCACGTATAACCCAGAATTCCAAATTCCCAGGCTTTACAACAAAGAACTATAGCTATCTCCAGAATTGGCTCCACCTACTGGCTCAGGCTCAAAGGTACAACCTCCAGTCTTACTGATAGTTGATGAGGTCTGTCCTGACTCT
>JADRCD010193144.1:17793-50154 GCA_019843815.1 Montemys delectorum | reverse complement strand
ATTAAGACTGGAAGATCTACGAGTTCAAGCCAGGTCATCTGGGGTTAAAGGTGTGGTGGCACACACCTTTAACCTGGGCCACACTTTTTGCTGGAGACCCATACAAGGACATTGGAAGAAGGAAGGCTCTCTCTGCTTCGTCTGCTTGCCTTGTGGGACTGAGCAATTGCTGGATCCTTGGACTTCCATTCACAGCTGCTGCTGACCGTTGTTGGGAGTTGATTGTTGGGAGTTGGACTACAGACTGTAAGTCATCAATAAATTCCTTTACTACATAGAGACTACCATAAGTTCTGTGACTCTAGAGAACCCTGACTAAGACAGTCCCTGATAGACTCATCTATTTGAATATCTGGTCCCCAGTTGGTGGAACTGTTTGGTAAGGATTAGTGGGTGTGGCCTTATCGCAGGAAGTGTTTCACTGGGAACATACTTTGAGGCTTCCCCCACACCACTCTCAGTGTCTCATGGTTGTATTTCAAGATACGAGCTCTCAGTTACTTCTCTGGCACAATGGGTGTCTGCTGCTGCCGTACTCCCAGCCATGATGATAATGGACTCGCCTTCTGAAACTGTAAGTCACAAATTAAAGGCTTTCTTTTATAAGTTGCAATAGGAAAATAACTAAGATGTACCTCAGAGTAATTTTTGTGTAGTTTCTTGTCAGAGCTTTCAGGGACTTGTCTTCCCATACAGCCAGACTTGCTTTCCCTATCTTTTGCTCTTCTGCCAGAAGAAAAAATTCTAGTCACTGGAGCCTGCACGCAAGGCACAGTCTACCACCAGGCAACAGCTAGAGGAGGCAGTTCTTCAGTCTCATTGCTTCCTGCAGTAACTTCCAATTCATCTTGCTTTGGCTATAACCTCATCCATATTCCCCAGTACTTAGTCCATAAACTGTCTAGCATCTGGGGGTTATGAAAGGTAAAGTGTGCTACTGTAATATCCTCAGACACAGATCTAGAATTCAACTTGCTTGGGTCTCTTGACCCAGTTACCACCATGCATCTTTGTCTAGCTTTAAAAATAATCTTCCTGGGCTGGAGAGATGACTCAGCGGTGAAGAGCACTGACTGCTCTTTCAGAGGTCCTGAGTTCAAATCCCAGCAACCACATGGTGGTTCACAATCATCTCTGATGGGTTTCAGTGCCCTTTTCTGGTGTGTCTGAAGACAGCGACAGTGTACTCACATATATAAAATAAATACCTCTTTTTTAAAAAAAATGACCTTGTACTGAAGTGGTAGTGAACACCTGTAATCCTGGCACTCCAGGCAGGAGAGTTACAAGGCCAGTCTGGGTATGGTAGTTTGAATGAGAATGGCACCCACTGGCTCATATATTTGAGTGCTTGCAGTTAGTGAAATTGTTTGGGAAGAATTAGGAGGTGTGGCTTTGTTGGAGGAGCTGTGTCACTGGGGGGTGGGCTTTGAGGTTTCAAAAGCTCACATCAAGCCCAGTCTCCCTGTTCTTTCTACCAGATGCCTGCAGATCAAGATATGAAGCTCTCAGCTACTGCTCCAGCACCATGCCTATTGCTTCCCACCATGATGATCATCAACTAACCCTCTGAAATTTTAAGTCCCCAGTTAAATGCTTTCTTTTTTTTTTTTTAAAGAGAGTTACCTTGCTCATGGTGTTTCCTCACAGCAATAGAACAGTAACTAAGACAAACAACACAAACAAAAACAATCCAAGAGAAACAAAGCCAACATACACATAACAAATAAGCAAACAAGCAAACACATTGTGCTGTTTTCCTTTACACGTAGCTTGTCTTTGTAGTCCTTTCCTATAAAGCACTGGTACCTATTTACTTGCTTAAATGTGCATAAAGAGATCCTGAAAACACGCTGGAGAAACTCGTCACAGTGCTTAGATATGGACAGGAGGGAAGGAGAAAGGTTTTTTTGTTTTGTTTTGTTTTGTTTTTTGGTCTGTGCCTTTTTTTTCTTTTCTCTTCTCTTCTCTTCTTTTTCTTTTCCTTCCTTTTCTTTCTTTTTCTTGGCTTTAATACCTTGAGAGTGTCATGCTTAACCGAACTATTAAGTTTTGGTTGATGTCTGGGAAGAAGTGGGACACAGTGTACTTGCTGAATCTGCTGCCCTTAATCAGAAGTATCAAGTGTTGGTTTTTTTGTAACTGCAACTTCAATATTAGCAATGAGAGGTTTCTCAACTAAAAAACCCTCTTAAGCTAACAGAGATCAATGAGCCAAAATGCATTAAAAGAGTTTTTGGCCAGACAAAGAAGAAAAATTAAATAAAATAAACAAGGCTAGATGACAAAGAAAATAAGTTAGGAAAAATATTGTCTTAAAATAAATAAATAAAATTGGAATGAAATATGGCTTTCTTATAAAGTAACTTAAAACATGTTAAAGTCCAATAGAAAATTAGTGATAAAAGTCAGAAGTGGAGGTAAAAAGTGTATGCCATTAAATATAGAAAAGTGTTCATCTTCAAATATAATTTAAGTAAAAACAATCAAAAACTTCAAATTACAAAAATCTGGTGATATAGGTGCTGAGGTAAGGATATGCTGATAAGAGAAGTCTAAAACGTGTTGTTTATTTTTTTGTTTGTTTTCGAGACAGGATTTCATTAGGTAGCCCTGGCTGTCCCAGCGCTGGTTATGTAGTGCAGGCTGACTTTGAACTCACAGAGATCTTCCTGAGTGCTGGGAATAAAAGCATGAGATACCCTGCCCAGCCTCTAAAACATTTTTAGTGGGCTCAAACACTGCAGTGCAGTTTGGTACTGTCAAAATTAAGAGGTTATACTCTTTGACTAAAACAAGTTCGCTATCAGAAATTTATCCTATGAATTTGTTTGCACTGGACATCATAGCCTGCTTCCAAGAAAATCCTTGAAGCATTTGCTTGTAGTCCCCAAAGTGTAAGTAACTCAACCATTCACAGTAGCAGACTGGCTGCATAAATTATACTGTATTCATTGAAAAACATGAATCTCCATTAAAAAGAACAAAGCAAGTTTATACTTGTGTAATTATTTCTAGTGTGTACTGTTAAGATTGAAAGAAAGACATAATCTGACCAAAATGCTTACACTCATATCTGAAAATGTCACAGGGAACCTGTTAGATTGCACAAGTAATACACGCAAATCATAAAAGACAACTTATGGGAAACTATGTATAGAGTGACACTATGTGCATGCATGGTGACTTGTACTGCTTTTCTTAAGAATATAGACATGTCTGTGTCCACACAGAATATCACAGGGGCAGTGCCAGGATGGTTTAATATAATTTGTATGATCAATAAATGCAGGAAGGACAGACATCTCATCAGTATCCTAATACTCCAAAAGGCTTTTGAAAAAATTCAACATCCTTTTATGATAAAAGTCCTGAAGATGCTAGGAGCAGAGGAACATATCTCATCAAAACATGACAACGCACTAGCCATGTATACCTAACAAGCAAATGCATAGCCAATATCATGATGAAAAATTCAGAATATTTTACTAAAATCAGGAATAAAACAAGGTATATTCTTTCTTCTTTCTCTACTCTTTTTTTTTAAAGATTTACTTTCTTTTTTTTAACTTTTATTGCATTATGATGAAAAAAGTTACATGATTTCAATTTATCTGAATTTGTTAACATTTAAAAACATATTTTAAGTAAATAGAATTAAATTACATTCTTGTTTCCCTTTTGTACCCCCACTCCTCCCAGAGACCCCCTTCAATACCTACAATATCTTTTTTTGTCATATTCCTTAAAATTTATAAAATATTATAACAATACAAATAAGTATTATAAAAGTTGTTTGATATAAAACAACAATCAATTTAACAGTCTTATGTAGATGCTTGTCTACAGCAATAGTGAAAATACATTTTTCTCAATATAAATTTTAAATAACTCCAAATATATTAACTGTATACTTCAAAATAATACATCACTACTGGTATTTTCCTAAATGAGCATAAATATATAAAGTCTTTTTGTTTGTTTTGTATTTAGTAGAGTTTAAAATCTTGGCTCTTACTGTGGTACAAGCCGAAAATAAGAACAATTTTTAGACATTGGATTTCATTGTAATAAGGCTGTACTTCAATGACCCTCAAATCACCAAAGGATTTTACCTCCATCGTAGCTAAGCTTAGAGTTGATAATTCTGCTGCACCAAGAAATGAATTGTAGGCTCGATTTTTGGATACAGACTTCCTGCTATGGTCAAAGCTATTTGACTTGAGTGAGTGACTTTATTCTCAGCCCACTGAGAACAGGTTACATTCATTTAAGAAATGGTGTAGGTATTAAGATGGTCTATCCATAAAGTCATTCATCAACTGTTTCAATGAGCAATGGTTCTACTTGGAGGGTGGCATGGACATTGGGTGAGGGTAAGAATTTGGTTCATTAGCTGTGGTAATTTGGAAAAGCATTCATCTTTTAAAAAAAGAGTAACTTATAAAGTCCTCTTCTTCAAACTTGATACAAGAGTTACAAACGTCAGGCAAAGCATTCAGTCTCACTCTTTGTTGTTCTCTTACAAGCAACCTCCCTAGTTTAAATCTATGTTTAAAGATTTGCTTTCTTAAAGATTTTTTTGTTTGTTTGGTTTTTGGTGGGTTTGGGTTTTTTTGTTTTTTTTTTTTTAGGTTTTTTTCAAGACAGGGTTTCTCTGTGTAGCCCTGGCTGTCCTGGAACTCACTCTGTAGACCAGGTTGACTTCGAACTCAGAAATCCACCTGCCTCTGCCTCCCAAGTGCTGGGATTAAAGGCATGCACCATCACTGCCCCGCTCAGCCAAGAGCTTCTTAAAGAGAGCCTGTCTTAGGAAAGCAAGCAAGCAAGTGAGTGAACAAGGAAGAAAGAAAGAAGGAATGAAGGAACCGGCTTCCTATAGACCAATGACAGATATTGAAAGAAAGGACGAAAGCAAGCAAGCGAGCTCAGTGAAACAACCCCACTCAAAATTGTCCTAAACAAACAGCCGGGTGGTGGTGGCGCACACCTTTTATCCCAGCACTTGGGAGGCAGAGGCAGGCAGATTTCTGAGTTCGAGGCCAGCCTGGTCTACAGAGTGAGTTCCAGGACAGCCAGGGCTATACAGGGAAATCCTGTTTTAAAAACCAACCAACCAACCAAACAAACAAACAGAAACAAAACAGTTACTTGGCATAAACTTAACCAAGGCAGTGAAAGATCTCAACAATTAAATAATCAGTGGAATAGACTGTAATAGACAGAACAGAGCATGGTGGCTTTAACAAAGGTGCTTGCAAAAAAACAGCCTCTTCCATACAGCTCTGAGAAACCTAGGTACCCACATGTAGAAGAGTCAAACTAGATCCCCATAGTCCTACACAACAATCAAGTTCAAATGGATAAATACCCTAAAAGAAGACCCAGAACTCTGAAAATGTTAGAGGGAAAAGGTGCAAAAAATATTCCAGAATATGGAATGGGCAGGAGATTTCTGACTGGCTTCTGGTGGCTCAGGAAATAATTCCAATTATTGTTAAACAGAAGCTCCTGAGTTAAAATGTCCATGTAGCCAAGGAGAGAATTAATCAGGTGAAGAGTCAGCCTGCAGAATGGGAGGGAGGCTTTCTAGCTATATGTCTGACAGGGGGTTAATTTCTAGAAAACACAGAGAAATAAGAAATCACAAAATTCTGTCAACAAATTGGCTAATACAAAGGATGAACAGCTCTCAAAGGATCAAATACAGTGAGCATTGGTGAATGAGCAGCATCACTAGCCATGAGAGGAATGCACAAGAGTCCATCTCATCTCAGTCCCAATGACAGTTAAGAAAACAAGATAACAACAGATGTTGTGAGGATACGGACGAGGACAAAGGGGAAGTCTTGGATATCACTGGTGGGAATGCAAACTGGTCCAATTAGCATGGAAGTTTGTCAGGAAACTAAAAACACATCTAGATTACGCACTAGCTGTAGCACTCATGGATATACACACAAAGGACCCCAATGTCTTCACACATTCTGTAGAAATGTTTGCACGGTGCTAGTCACGATAGCTATGTTTCAGAGTCAGCCTCGTTTTCAACAACAGAGGAAGAAATAAACAGATAAAGAAAATTTGATAAATGTATACATGGAATTTTTCTTCAGCCATGAAGGACAAAGTTATGCCTCTTGCCAGGAAAAAAAAAAAGTGCAACTGGAAATAATCACATTAAGTAAATTGAATCAGTCTTGGAAAAACAAGTATGTTTTTTCTCATAAGTGGTTCCCAGATTTTATGTAGTTCTGTAACATCACATATGTAGATATGATGTGGAAGTAGAAATAGAAAAGGGGAGAGAAAGAGGAGAATATACTTAAATTACACTGAATACATATATGAAAATATTCTTATGTAACCTATAGGTACAATGAATATACACAGTGAAAGAAATACAGTATGTGTGGAGGCTGTAAGAACTAGGAATGTGCCAGGCAGTGGTGGTGTATGCCTTTAATCCCAGCACTTGGGAGGCAGAGGCAGGTGGATTTCTGAATTTCCGTAGGCCAACCTGGTCTACAGAGTGAGTTCCGGGACAGCCAGGGCTACACAGAGAAACCCTGTTTTGAAAAAAACAAAAGAAAAAAAAAGAACTAAGAATGTTGTATATATTCTGAATAAAGAGCTACAGTCTATGTGGAGGCTGTAAGAGCTAGTCATGGTGTATGCATTCCGAATAAAGGATCTAGGAGGATGAGGGTTGGGGTGTACATATTTTATCTATTTTCTAATGTAAAAAATGTACATGTTTGAGCCTGGAGTGGTGGCACATGCCTCTAGTCCCAGCATTCTGAAGGCAGAGGCAAGCAGATCTCTATGAGTTCCAGGCCAGCCTGATCTACAGAGTGTGTTCCAGGACAGCCAGGGCTACAGCCAGTGAGAAACACTGTCTGGGGGTATTGTGAGGGGGCAATAAGTCCGTGTTCTTTTAAAAAATAATGAGTAATGTCAGTCGGGAGGGGAGTTGCTGCGAGAAACCCAAACAACTCCGGGTGATTGAAGCCAGGAGAGAATTGATTAGAGGACATGAGAAGTGAGGAAGGATGGCAGGCTTAGGTTTAAAAGCAAGGCCAAAGGTACGAAGGCCGGCATGGTACCGAGAGCACTGCTGGGCCCATGGGCTGTGCTGGCTGCGGGGCTCTCATGCTCTAGCCACCACCCGTGCAGCCCTGGGTCCCAGTTCCTGAGCCAGAATCCAAGGCAGATCCTTATGCCTGTTCATTGCTGCAAGGGGAGGGGCTAGGAAACACAGGCCTGCATTTTCAACTTCTAAAGTAGAAGGCTGCAGGCTTAAATAAACAGTGGAAAGAGAGGGAGGAAAGGAAGGGGGGGGGGGGTTACATCAGCTTTCACTTTCTTTGGAGGGCGTATGAAACCACTGCCTTGCCTCCATGTGACATGCCTGCTCTTGTATGCAGGTCTTTTGCACGGTCTACTCAGAGTCACTGAACTTCAGAGTAGAAAGGTCCCTATAGATCATTTAGTTCAAAAAGCCTTGTGTAGAAAACCAAACTTATTAAGTGCTGGGGAAACCCCAGTTACCTGAGGTAATTCAGTGAAATTTTCAGAGGATGTGAGCAGGTGTCCCCAGCTGGGCCTGATCTGTACAGAATCTCTGGGCCTGGCAGCCTTTAGCAGAGGCTCCAGGACAGAGCTCAGAGGTTTGTTTCTGGGAGCGCTGCCTCCTGAAGACTCTCGAGTCTTTCATTACAGAGATTAAGACCTATCTGTATAACACTTTAACGCATAGTTTTAAAACACTTGTTTTTAATTTCTAGAATAGTTAATATCAAAGCAAACAAACAACACAATATTATTTAAAGAGGCTGGAGAGATGACTCTACAGCTAAAAGTACTTGTTGCTCTTCCGAAAGCCAGGGTTTGATTTCCAGCACCCACATGGAAGCTCATAACCATTCTGGCCACCCCAGGCACCAGTTATGGAAGTGGCACATAGCCATACACACAGGCAAAACAGCCGTGTACGTAAAATACATACATCTAAAGGGTTTCTTGAAAACATAATGGGTTCTTTTCAGATCTTTTCTATGCATATATGTGTATGTATATACATTTTTGTAGATATATGTGTATGTGTATACTATTTCATTACTTATTTGTCTTTGACATATATTATGGACTTAACAGACATTGGAAGTGGCTACATGCCCCCTCTTAACTATTGGATGGTCCAGAGGCATTGCATGGACAGCCAGTGCCTGAGGAGGGACAGCCATGAACCATGGAAGATTTGGGAGCAATATGATATTTGTAGCTCATTATAATCTCAAAATGTCAGTTGCTTCACTAATACTCAGAGTTGCTTTAGAGCATGTAGAATCCTCCAAAACCACCTGGTCCCACTTGATGTGTAGTAGGGGAGCAGTTTTCCTGGGGTAAAAGGTGGGGATCATTGGGGACTTGCCCAAGATCACCCAACCAGGACGGTGGCAGAGCTGAGTTTTCTTTTTCTCCAAATCTGACTCACTGCATTGCTTCCTGCAGCTCTGAGGGGGAGCAGGGGGTGGGGGGTGGGGGTAGTAGCACCATATGCAGGTACTTAAGCTCACAGTAGCCCCAATTCCTCAGGCCCCAGAGCTCTTTGCCCAGCGTGTCATATTCTTGAGTCCTTCAGTGGTTCCCTTTTGCCCTGGCTCTGCCTAGTGTACACTTTCTCACCTACATTAACTACTGCTTAGGGGGCACAAATCATATGGGTTTCCATCTTCTGATCCATGGCAACGTCCACTTTGTAACTTCGCAAACAGCATTATTATCTGGTCAGGTTTTAGCAAATTATCAAAGAAGATATAGCTTTAGGCCAGGTGGATGACACAAGGGAGGGAAAACCAGAGTCAATCGGGTTCTTATAAGGGTTAACTCCCTTTAACCAGGGACCGGATCGATCAATTGATCGATCATTTAGTGCTAGCGAAGGATTCAGGGGTAAGGGTGTGGGATTCAGTTAGAAAAAGACATGCCCCGCCCACGAGAGCTTTCTTTCCAAGAGTTAGCCCCAAACACTGCTAGCAAACAAAACCCGAAGACTGAGTGCACACCCCAGCCACCTCACACTTACTAATGGCTGTCTAGATACCCACTGCTGGGCTATTTCAATGTCCATAAAGCTGAATCTCTACTTTAGATTTTAAAGTAAATAGGAGCAAGCCTTCACATATTCCCTTCTAGTGCTTCAGCTCATCATTTAGGGTGCCCTACTTTGGAGCTCACGGTCCCTAGGGGACTCAGATAATACCCCAAAAGTGCAGCCCCAGAGAATGAAGAAGTCTCTAATGTCAAGGTAAACAGTGCTTTCCTGAGCATCAGGGAAGTGGGAAATAGTCCCAGAGAAAAGGAAGACTGAGCATCGCAGACCTACCCCTGGGGACCAGTCAGCATCCTTTGGTCTGCGGTAGACATTACTGGCAGCCTTAGTGCCCTTGACTAGTATCTGATTAGCCTTTGTTATTGGTTTACAAAAAAAAAGCTGCACATGAAAAGCGACCTCGCCTCTGAGGCATCCATTTCCTGCCCTCTGCATGTGTGGGCTTAACAAAGAACACACTCTTATCTGACAGTGGCCCGGAGCCACCCACCCTGTGTGTCCATAGACAGTGACAAGGCAGCCAAAGCCCTTGACATGGAATTAGGAGGCTGCAGAGTTCTAACTCTCTTCCTAGTCCTTACATGACCATCATCTTTAAACTTCTGAGCCTAATTTCCTCATTTGGGAGAGGACAATAATTGTTCCAGGACTATTAACAATTTCTAATGTTTCTGTGCTCAGTGTGTCATATGGACCCTGTCACAAAATTACCCGGATGATATCTGTTAATAAAAAATATAAAATTTATTTCAATATTTAGTTTCATTTTTTTTTATAGAGACTAGTTGACAAATACTGTAACTTTAACTTCAGTTATCAGAAGTGCAGAAAATGCTACTAAGTCATTAAATACTGCAGTGAACAGAGCTACTGCATTTAGAAAAGCTCTGGCACACACCTTTAACTCAGCACTGGGGAGGCAGAGGCAGGCAGATCTCTGAGTTCAAGACCAGCCTGGTCTTGAAGGTCCAGGACAGCCAGGGCTACACAGAGAAACCCTGTCTTGGAAGCTCCCACCCCCTCAAAAAGTCTAAGAAAGCTGCATTTAGGAGTATGATGTCTGTTTTGCCATTGTAAGATCCCTCAGCTCTGTCCTTCTGACTGCCATTTTATCCAGCTTCTGCAATCACTACTATAAAGTGTTTTCTAAATGTAGACCTTTATCATTTATGAAGTATGACTTCATACATTTGAATTTTTAATTTTCACTTTGAATCTGCATGAGCAAAAAGTAACAGGACACTACTACCATTATAAGTTACAAAGAGAATAAAACCCAAATCGGGATCTATGTCATCAGCAAGTTATCTGGTTAACTATTTCACTGCTCTAGGGAGTCTAAGAAAAAAACCCAGCCCGAGATATCAATGGTACATCACATTCTTCTTCTTAGTAACTCATGCACTTGAAGTACAGAAATTCTCCTATCCAGTGGGTGGTGTTTGACACAGTAAGACAATGAGAAAGCCTTTGTAAGACTGGTATGTAGCGGTTGCCACAAAAAATTACAATTTTCCTCTGAGAGACCATCAATGCTTCCATCTCAAGAAATGATGATTTGAAAAATCATGATTTATTAATCTCTCTTTCTCTCTCTTTTGGTTTTCGAGACAGGGTTTCTTTGTGTAGCCCTGGCTGTCCTGGAAACTCACTCTGTAGATCAGGCTGGCCTCGAACTCACATATCTGCCTGCCTCTGCCTTCCAAGTGCTGGGATTAAAGGCGTGCACCACCACTGCCCGGCAATCTATATCCCTTTTAAAACAAAGTAAGCTTTGAACCTCAGGAGGTAATTCTTTTACAATCCTCATATCTTCTGTCCAGAACTGTACTTCTTTCTACTCAAACCACTGTTTGAATAGAATTCATAATCTGAAGCCATTTTTTCCTACATGATATTTTCTATGTCTTACATAAGCTCCCAAATGGCCAATGGCTGTCAGTTTAGAGAATTTTTATTACAGGTTGAGCGAACAGAATGCTTGGGACCAGTGATAGTTTAATTTTGTTTTCAGATTTTAGAGCATTTCGTAATACCCCAAGGATGTATCCAAATCTAAACACAGAATTCATTTGTATTTCTCATAGCTAAGAGTAATTTCTACAAGCCCTTCTGTGACTTCTGCTTTGACTGAGATGCGTCAGAAGGCTGGTGTGGATTACGGGAGTCCTGGCCTCCTGTAGAACACAAGTGTGGGACTTTTGCAGCAGAATGTTTCTGTTAGGTGTGCTTCACCTGTGTGATAAATGCTCACGTATATTACCTGTCGGGAGAAACCAACACCCTTCTTTTTCCAAGTCCAGAAGTTACTACAGTGTTGCGGTCAGCATAGGATTCTCGTATGCGGTGTACGATCAGATTTGATTTGCTAAAAAGCACTGTCATGAAATCCAAGGAAACCACGGAGGCCCTCCAAAGCGCAGGATTTCCCAGATGATTTTTCACTAGTTGTGGAGTCTGTGCATTCCTTCAATCCCTTTTCAGTCGTTCAGGTTTTTTTTTTTTTTTCTTTTTTTTTTTTGGTATTTTCTTGACTTTTTTTTTTTTTTCTCCCTTTGCTCCATCCCCCTGACTTTGGTCATCTTGGTCAAATTCCAGGACAATCCAGCGCTAGCTAGGAACCCTGGGTTGAGGGCCGTGTTACCATCTCGAGGAAGCCGTGTGGGTCCCTGAAGCTCAAGCCTTCATGTCAAGCATCTTGGGCTGCAGTGGTGAGCTCTCAATTTTTTTTTTTTTTTTGGCCTGGGATTTTTGAGGGAGCTGATCACAGTTCAGAGGACCGTTGGCTGATGTCTTTTTCTTTAGTTCTACCACACACTTTGGAGAGGCTTAACGTCTGGTTTGTGGCTCGTCCCCCGGCGGAGCATCTGAAGGCCCCTGAGTCTTGGATCGACACGTTCTTGTTCTTCTCTCATGCTCAGGAATATTCTTCCATCCTCAACAGCCAAGTCTCTGGTCCTAGGTGATGCCTGGTGGCTCCTTGCTGCCATCTTCTCTCTGACTTGCTCTCCTTAGGATTCCTCCTTGCTTGCTCTTCCCCCCTGTAACCTCCGACACATCCACCCACTCTCTCTTCCCCCTGTACCTCGGATGCATCCACCCGGCTGATAGTTTCAGGGCCCTATCTTGTCTAGCAGAGCCAAGCAGGGTCCGAGGGCTTGGGGCTGGGGAAGCTGGAGTGGCTTGTCACAGGCCTTGGAACATGCCAGGGGCACCCTTCCTCTCTATCATGATATTATAATGAAGATACTGCACTGGCTGGTTTTATTACAACCTGACCCAGCTAGAGTCATCAAAGAGGAGGAAGCTCAATTGAAAACAATGTTGCCCATGAAGATTCAGCTGTAGGCAAGCCTGTAAGGCATTTTCTTAGTGATCCATGGGGCAGGAGGGCCCAGCCCATTGTGAGTGGGGCCATCCCTGGGCAGATGGTCCTGGGTTCTATAAGAAAGCACGCTTAGCAAGCCAAGAGGAACAAGCCAGTAACCAGCACCCCTCTATGGTCTCTGCATCAGCTCCTGCCCCTGAGTTCCTGTCCTGTTTGAGTCCCTGTCCTGACTTCCTTCAATGATAGACAATTATGAGGAAGAGTGAGATGAATAAGTCCTTTCCTCCCCAGGTTGCTTTAGTCAGTGTTTCATCACAGCTGTAGTTAACTTAACTAAAACAGATACTATGATCCCATTCATTTTGCAGAAAACGAAATCTTAGAGTAGATACTTTGTGTGTCTTAATCTACCCAGCTAGTGTAGTGAAGGATCCCAGGGTTTTCTGGACTTAAGAGCCCATTTCTCCTTCACTCAGCAACTGACCTCAGAGGAAGCTTTTGAGTATCGCGAATCCATCTTGTGAACGAGGCTCACAAAGTGGAAGCCTTAGACCTCTTGCTCGAGTCTAAGTTCAAAAACTGTTCTCTAGACAGGCTTCAAGATCAACAGAGTAAGATTTGCTTAGAACCAAGAAGAGGACAGGTGGGACTAGAGACATGGCTCAGAGGTTAAGAACACTGTCTGCTCTTGCAGAGGACCATGGTTCAATTCCCAGGACCCAGAGCATCTGTGATTCCCATCTCAGGGAATTACTCTCTTCTGGCCTCCCTGGATATAACGCTCACATGTGGTACGTAGACATGTATACAGGAAAAACACACACCAGAGAAATAATAAAAGAAATAAAACTTTCAAAAAAGATAAAGGCTCAGGGCATGGGAGTGTACACCTTTAATCCCAACACTTGCGAGGCAGAGGCAGGCAGATTTCTGTGAGTTCGAGGCCAGCCTGGTCTACAGAGTGAGTTCCAGGAGAGACTCTGTCTCAACAAAAAAGAAAAAGTGGACAGAGAACCTCAAAATTAATTCCATCATTTCATAGTTCTTTGGAACAGCATAAGGTGACGTCAGTGCTGAATTGATCAGGAAGAAAAAGACCAGTTCTGGCCCCAAACTTCCTCTGGATCCGCCTCACTAAGCAGCCTTTACTTATCTCTTGCGTTCTGTGTTCGGTGATCTTGATGAATGAGCCAGGCTTCGTGCCTGCAGCCTTAAACTCCAACCTCAACAGCTCTACACTCAGAGGAGAGAGGGCAGGCAGGGCACACCTCACAAGCTGCAGTCCTGGGGTCAGCTAAGCTTACTCAGACAAGGCCTCATGGGGGCATCAGAGGCAGTGGGTGGGGACTTCAGCCAGAGCCCCGGTGGACTGGGCTGGGAATTGTAAAGAAACGCCGCTGAGAAGGATTTTGTTGTGGTTGTTCCCTTTGTTTACTTTGGGCAATGCTGTCATTTTTTTAAACTGACCCTTCCCAGATGAGATCCTCAGTTTTCAGCTGAGTAAAGTCAGGGGCCTTGCCAACGGGGCCTTTGAAAGCTTTGTAGTCAGTTGCTGGAGGGAGTCCTGAGCCGCTGACACCCCTCCCCCACTCAGAGAAGCAAAGCCAGGGCTGCAAACCTGCTGGCTGCAACTATGGGCCTGTAAAGCGGACATCTTATCCTCGGCCGTGGTGAGGCACTGTGAAAGGCCAGGGCGCTTTCCACGGGAGGGAGGGAAGAAGTTAGCCGTGTCCCTCCCAGCCTCTCTCCAGCGCGCGCTGGCTCCCAGCCGCCTCGGTGCGGGTGCCCGGGCTGGCTCTGGGCTGTAGTTGAGAATTGCTGGCAACTTCTTGGCTTAAAACAAAACATTTTCCTTCAGGGCTATAGATTCACGTAGTAAATCCCAACACAAAGGTGTGTAATATATGCTTTTCTTTCGTGGCTTAAGTTGAACACCGTCTGTGTAACTATGTAGAAATCAGGAAGAAAGGAAAGTTCATTTACTGTATGCTTTTAAAAAATTTTCTAGTTTCTTTTGGCCCGCAAATATGTCTAAGATTAGAAACATCTGGTCTGCATGTCTGGGGAGGGCTAGACTAAAGTAGGGTGCACTTTGCCTAGACTAAGGTAGGTTGGCTTGCTGTTTTGAATTACGGCATCTTGAGTCTTAATAGACTAAAAGTCACTTAATACAAACCTCTTAATTTTAATAACATGGACACAGGCCAGAGAGGTAAGAACTCACTCTCAGAGAGCTCATGTCAAAGGTGAACCAGCACCCAGGTCGCCTTGGTCTGATCTCCACTGTAAGCACTCTGTGTTGGGGAGGACTTTTGTACTAAAGGGTAAACTGTAAAATGCAAAACCCCTGTATTTGAGGCCCTCACTTATTTCCAGTGCTGCAGTTTCCCCCCGATGGATATTCAGAAGAGAAGCCAGATGCTCACACTGTGCCTACTGTGTGCCAGGCAGTTGTATATATTCCTCTTCTCGTCTTTACAACAGTTCTGTGAGGGAGACCTTGTTATAGTTACCTCAAGGATGATGGAGTTGAGAGGTGCAGCTGCCCGTGTGTCCAGCTAGAACGAGGCAGCATCAGGACCAGAATCCAACATTTCTTCTACTCTATAGCTCCTATGCACATCGCACTCAACAGTTAATACTTTCCAACCTTCAAAACCAAGGCCTCATTTTCCCTAGTTTTTAATTTTATAGTTACACTCATTTAATACATATTAGAAAGCTCGTTTTGCCAGGCACAGCTAAGATACTGATGATATCACCCTGGACAGTGAATGCAAACACTTTCTTCCGGAACACAGTACCCTAGGGGAGCAAACAGTAACCCTTAAAATAAGTCCCATGAAGAAAGACATGCTGCTAAAGCATGAATCGGGAGGAGGAGTAGGGGATCCTGAGATCTAGGGCTGGGGAAAGACAGAGATTCCGCCAAAGGAAGTTTTCTGTGTGGGTGGCATTAGAACGAAAAGCTCAAGGAGCCTGAGAGAACAGACCAATGGACATCTGGGGGAAGAGGTTGAAGAGAGCAAAGGCTGCCTTTAAAGTCAGGGAAGGGACAGGGAGGAGTGTGTAAGAAAGCAGAAGCACATGAGGTAAAACCACCAGCTTTTCTCCTGCATGAGACGGGAGCCAGGGACGGGAGCCAGGGACGGACGCACTGGAGCCCAAGACAGTACATTCTAAGTCTCTCAAGGAGAGAACAAGGAAGAGCAGAAACCCTAGCTGGGAGTCCAGGGCAATTAATCGGGTGAGGATGACGCTGCCAGGGCCCAGGGGAAGTGGACACAGATGCAGTTCTGGGAGCCCAGCACTACTATCTACAGTTTCAACATGCCACGGTATCATGAAACGTGCTCCTGTTCTGGAGACTTGGATATTTCCAGCCTTGCAGATGATTATAGAGAATGCTGCCATTAATGTCCCCACTCCCCCTTTTTGCATATCTTATTTCTCTGGGGCGAATTTCCAGAGGTTGGATTATATAGTCATAGGATGTTTGTATAATGTTAATGACATTTTGTTATATTACACATTAGGATTAGGGATCCTTTGTTTGTGTGTGTGTGTGTGTGTGTGTGTGTGTGTGTGTGTGTGAGAGAGAGAGAGAGAGAGAGAGAGAGAGAGACAGACAGACAGACAGACAGACAGACAGACACAGAGAGACAGAGACAGACAGAGACAGAGACTGATTGACTGTGGCTGGGGTCATTGGCTCATGCCACAGGACTCATGTCACAGGACAACAGTAGAACTGCTTCCCTCCTTTTGCCTTTATTGGGTTCTGGTGGTTGAACTCAAGTTATCAGATGGACTGCTAAGTGCCTTTGCCTGCTGTGCAAACCTTACCTACCCAGGTCTCTTAATTTTTGGAGATCCAGAATCCTCTCCTATCCCCAGCATCTCTAACTTTCTCTCTCCCTCTCTTCTCTGTCTCTCTTTGGCTTTCTTTTCTTTCTCTCCTTTCTTTCTCAGGGAACATGTAAAGGGGAAAGCTTAACAAAGCAGGACAGAAGTTAGAGTGGCCACCGAGGAAGGCAGGGAAAGGCAGAGGACATTTCTTCTTTATTATTTGTTTCTTGTCTTTCAGCTGCAGAAAGCAGGCAGCAGCTGCTTCCCAGGGTTGAAGAGAATCCCCCGTGACAATCAACAGACTGAGAGCCCTGCTTACTCAGACTTTCTCTCGGCCTTCTGTGGAGATCAATGGACTTTGCCATTTCAATTATCTTTCACCATACCCCCTGGCGCTGGCTCACACTGCCCTCCCTGAGCAAACACTCCTTTCTGGGGTTTAGGTTTACTAAACTTTTTGGCTCTTTTTTTCCCAGCCTCCATCAGTGTGAGCTCTTTGAGAGGACCTGTCTTTCCTTCAGTTCCAAAGCATACCTGTTCAGTCTTCCTTTTCCAATTTTCCACTAGGTGTGAGGTAGGCACTTTCCTTATGAGAAGCAAGGGCTCCCTGGTGAATTCTAGAGTCTCCCTGTGACTGGTGCTGATGCTAGGATCCATGGGGGAAGTGCAGGAGACTTGGCGGCAGCAAGCTGGTTGACTCAGGCACCCCAATCTGAAACCTAACTGCAAAGCTATAGCACTGGAGACCTATTCAGTGTAAACACACTCAGATCCTCGGGACAGAAACACAAGCCCTGACAGTTATGCTCAATTGAATTTTGACAAAGGCACCAAAAGAATTCAGCAGTGTGAGGGATGGTCTCTTAAATAAATGAAAAGCCACCGGAACGACTGGATATCCACATACAAAAGAATCGATTTGGACAAACGCTTAATATCGCGCACAGTAATAAGCTTCCAGTGGATCGTAGGCCCGAATATCTGAGCTAGAATTAGATAACTTAGAATCGTAAGCAGCCTTGAGTCACGTGATGATCTTCACTATAACAGGAAGACAGGAGCTGATAAAAAAGACAAAATAACAGGTGACATCTTGAACTTGATCACAATTGAACACATTTGTGCTTTGAAGGACACAAGAAGGAAAACGGAGGAGCTGAGAGGTGCTCAGGAGGTGGATCCCAGGTGACTGAGACCAGAGACTAACCTGGTGAATTCCATGCCAGATACGGGGGGTTTGTACTTGGAACATTCACAATCCAATAGTAAGAAGCCAAATAATCAAAATTTTGAAAGGACAGTGGGTGAGGGATGTAGCTCAGTGGTATCGTGATTAACTAGAGCGCGCCAGGCCGTGGGTCTAATCCCTAGCACCACAAAATAAAGAGACACAAATAAAAATGGGCAAAAGATTATCATTTTGTTCCAAAGTAATTATAGAAATGGCTGACGGTGCATGAGAAGTCATTAGGTCACAGAAATCAAAAGCCTGCCCAGTCAGAGAGCTCTGCTCACCACCATGACTACGGTGAAACACGCAGAGAAACAATGACTGCCGATGAGAAAGCAATCATAGACCATATTGCTGCTGGCTGGAAAATGAAATGGGAGCATCCCCCTTTAAAAGAGCTTTTGACAGTCCCTTGGAACACTGAGAATGGAGTTACCACGATCTAGCAATTCCAGTCCTAGGTGTGTGCCCCAGAGCGACGCAAACATGTCTATACAGAGTCTGCACAGAGTGGAAACTACCTAGCTGTCCACCGGCTGATGAACAGATAAGGCGTGATACATCTGTCCGGTATAATGTTATTTAGTAACAAAAAGGGATTGAGTTCAGACAGATGCGACAATGCGGATGAGTCTCAATAGCATTACGGTAAGTAAAAGAAGCCAGAAATTAAAGATGACATATGGTGTGGCAGCGCTTACATACGATGTCAGAACAGGGGAATGGAGCCGAAACAGGATAGTCTAAGATTAAGGAGAGCATAGGGCTGGGGCAGGGCACAGGGAATAAGGAGTCACCATGACAAATGAAGGTTTCTCTTTAGTATGAAGAGAATGTCTAACGTTACTTGGAGTGATGGAGGGATTGTCCTACAACCTACTGAAAACGGAACTGTAGACTTCAAAGTTGTCGCTTTGTAGTCCATAAATCACCGCTCAATAAAGATGTGTTTAGAGAGCGGCTTCGTTTTCAGTGTTGAAAAGAGACAGCGGATTGTGTGGTTCACTGCCCTCAAGAAATTCGTTCATGTAATGCATGAAGGAGCATGCTATGGGATTGGCCTATGGGGCTGCTGGTGATAAAAGCTGATGGGGAGAATAGCCAGAGAGAGGAGGATGACATGGTGCAAGGAAGGAGAGTGGAAATAAAGGGCTGGTCAGAGAGATGCTCCCAGAAACGAAGTCACAAATTATCTCAGGGCCTGTAGACTAGGTGAGAAGCAGGCGGAGATAGGGGGTGGAATCTTCAGACCTCTTCCTAGCGAGCAGTTGGGGGATGGGAAAGGACTAGGCTGATTGGCTGAGTATGTAGAATGGTATGCTCAGTGCACAGCAAGTGTTCCATAAGAGCGTGCAAGCATTGTAGTCAGCTGGACAAAGACTCTGCTTCACGTTAACAAATCTTTTGTTTGTTTGTTTGTTTGTTTTTTTCAAGACAGAGTTTCTCTGTGAGGCCTGGCTGTCCTGGAACTCACTCTGTAGACCAGGCTAGCCTCAAACTCAGAAATCCACTCAGAAATCTGCCCGTCTCTGCCTCCCAAGTGCTGGGATTAAAGGTGTGCGCCACCACTGCTCGGTCACACTAACGAATCTTATCAAAGGAAGATGATACTGCAGTTCAGACACCAGGCACAAAAGGCAAGAGATTAACCCTCTCCACAAGTGAAATGTGGCTTAACACCTGGGAACTCTCTATGAAACTACTTCTTCATTTAAGCAGAAGTTCATGGGTAGAATCAGTCCCAAGGATCTCCTGAGTGTGTGTGTGTGTGTGTGTGTGTGTGTGTGTGTGTGCAGTAACTGTAGGTAACAAAGGAAACCCTGAGCACATAAAGTCCTGAATGAATGCGTGCTGTTGATGTGGGCTTAGCCATGTCAGGGACCCTCCAAGGGTCATGTAGGAATGGCAAAGCCTCCCCCATCCCTAAAATGTTCAGAGGGAAATGGCCAAATCCAGTGCGTGTGTGCATAGTGATAACATGTGAAGAAATGTCCACCGTACTTTTCACCCCCGGGTTTATGGCCTAAAAGACTGCTCTCTGCAGAGACCATTCCTACAGAGATTAGCTAAGTGTCTCCTGGACCCAAATGTGTACCATAAGCCCTGCCTCCTTGTTTATAACAGCCTCGCTTCTCTGTTCAACTCAATATAACAAATATGTTAAGCTTCTGGGGATGGGGGTGGGGCGATGTTGCAGTTTCTCAACATCAGAGATCCCACAGTCTCCCAACCCAGCTTCTCTGTGTGCCATGGGTCCATATGATTGTCTTTCTTCATTTCTTCAATGTCACAGTCAGATCTATCCATGGAACCATGCTTGATGTGGCAGTAATTTAAAAACAAATTTTAAGCCCCAAGTGATAGATGGATTTGATTTGACACGTGTGTAGTAGCTTGAATGAGGATGGCCCCCACAGGCCCATATGTTTGAATGCTTGTGGCCCTAGTTACCAGAACTGTTTGGGAAGGATTAGGAGATGTGGGCTTGTTAGCAGAGGTGTGTCACTGGAGCCAACTTTGAGGTTTCAAAAGCCCATGCCAGGCCCAGTCTCTCTCTTCCTTTACCTAAAACTTGTGGATCAGACATGAGCTCTCTGCTACTGCTCCAGTGCCGGGCCTGACTGTCCTTCTGCTGCCATGCTCCCTGCCATGATTGTCAGGGACTCACCCTCTGAAACTGTTAACAAGCCTCCAACTAAATGCCTTCATCACTAGCCCTGGCCAGGGTGTTTCTTCTTAGTAACCCAAGGGTAACAAAGGCAATGTGTCTGTTTATCTCAATTAACAATTACAAAAATAAGAATACAGGAAAAAGAGGCTGTGGGGATGGCTCAGTGAGTAACAGAACTTCCTGTATAAGCATGGAGATTAGAGTTTGACCTTTCTAGCACCCACAGGAAAAGCAAGACATGGAGCCCAGCATGGTGGCTCACACCTTTAATCCCAGCGTTCAGGAGGCTGAGGCACGTGGACCTCCAAGTTTGAAGCCAGCCTGAAAGAGAGGGGGTGGGGTCCAGGATAGGGCTACACAGAAACCCTTTCTCAAAAAGCCAAACCAAACCAAATAAAAAACCAAAACAAACAAACAAAAAAAAAGCAGGGCGTGTCTGAACAGGCTTGTAATCTGAGCACTGGGGAGTGGAGACAGAAAGATCCCAGGATCTGGCCCTGGCCAGCCTGCCTAGCAAAAATGATGAACTCAGTAAAAGACTGTCCTAAAATAACAAGAAAGAGAGTAATACTGAAAGACACTGAAAGACACCCTCCTCTGGCTCAAGATGCATCCATATGGGTGTCTACCCCTATCTAATGTATGCAACAAACAAGAATACAGGACAAGTGAAAGAATATAATGGTATTATTATATCCCATTGCCTCATTGCATCTAGTTAGACACAGACACACAATCACACACACGCACACACAATCATACACACACACACACACACACACACACACTGCCCTTCAAAGCTCAGAGCATGTCCAGACACATCGCATCACAATGAGTCTCTTCTTTACATGTCTTAGCCTCTCCCCATCAAAGCCTGACTTTTTCTGACAGCCCTGTGACACTGGGTAGAAGAGACAGAACAGCTGTGACTAGGGCTTACTCATCTGGTCAGTTACTAGATGGTAACAGCTAGAAATATAACATGCGGAAAGACCACATGTAATCTTAAAAAAGCCACATTGGGGCATATGGCTTTAATTTTAATAGAAACTCAACCACCCCCGCCCTCGCCAGATGAGAGGATCAAACCTTAGGTAAGAGGTGACTTAAGACGCCAAGAGAGGAAAGGCGGGCCCCTCCCATTTAAAAAAAAAAAAAGAAAAGAAAAGAAAAGAAAATGCAGACGGGTTGTAAAGATGAGTCAGGAGTTAAGAGTGCTTGCTGCTTTTTTTTTTTTTTTTTTTTTTAATTTATTTGAAATGCATTGGCATGAGGATGTCAGATCCCTTGGAACTGGACTTACAGACAGTTGGGAGCTGCCATGTGGGTGCTGGGACTTGAACCCTGGTGCTCTGGAAGAGCAGCCAGTGCTCTTAACCACTGAGCCATCTCTCCAGCCCCACACCTGTTGCTTTGCCGGAGGACCTAGGTTCTGTCCTCAGCACCCGTATCAGATGGATCACACAGCTGCCTGTAATACCAGTTCCAGTGGATCCAATGCCCTCTTCTGGCCTCTGCTGGCAACTCATGCATTGCAGACAGACAGACAGACAGACAGACAGACACGCACGCTCGAGCACACACACACACACCACACCACACACTAAACAAACAAATCTTTAAAAAAAAAAAAACAAATAGTGAAATCTATTCTTTACTGCTCATTCACGACACCCAAGCCCTTGCTTCCTGTTCCCATATGAATTTTTCTTTCCTAAAGAACATAATGGACTCATCTGGTCACAATCTGTGACAGAAAGTCACCCAGCTACTGCAGTTTGGAGCACTCATAATTCTTACACACCACCAGAGGAATGCACTCGACTATTGCCGCATTTGGGCAAACCCTAGGCACACGCCCAGACCCACGGAGGCTTGCTGAGCTGTCTGCGCTCCAAGGTGCCTCCCAGTCCCAGTCCCTTCTTCCCTGATGGGAAGGTGGGAGGACAGGAACGAGAAGAGAGAAGAGGAGAGAGGACGGAGGCTGGGAAGCAAGGGGAAGGGAGAAGGAGTTTCAAACATTTATCTGACTACAGACTCCATTCTTTCATTTATTAGAGTCTCTCTAACTCACTGCTGTCAAAGTTGCTAAGACCAAGACATCTCTAAAACTTGGAAAGAGGCTACGTCAGAAAAGCAAGCCCATTTCTCCAGAAATGCCTCCCTCACCTCCACTGTCATGGCCCAGATGCCTCCGGTTTAGTTTCAGCATGGAGCTGGGGTTTGGTGGACCTGGGGTCAGGGACTGAAAGCTGAACATGCTTTGAGCTAAAGGACGAGACCTCAGGGCACACCTCATCTCTTCCCCAGTGAGCCTCCAGTCAGCCCTGGTTGGGTCAAAGGGTGAGTGGGGAACTTAACAGGCTCAGGCACAAGCAAGCTCCCCTCCCAGCTGCGTGAACAGCACTTCCTGTTCTGTTCTCTAAAGTGTGAGCTTGGCACCCTGTGAAGACTCAAGAGCCTACTTCTAGCCAAGCAAAGCAACCTTTCCTCCACACTGAGAAGGCTGTTTCGATTCTCTGAGTTCTAACTCTTCAAAAGCAGAGACCAACTCTCGTCTCCTGCATTCTGAGGTAGCAAGTCCAGGGAGGTGAATTCTAAGACACTGAAGGCTGTGCCCTGGGGATTTCCCACCCTTCCTTGTGCTTAAAGTATGCACTCCATACCTTTCACGCCCTCCTGTATAATCCAGGCTTTGAGATTATCACTTTTGATAGCAAAGGGAAGAAATACAAATAGGTAGGCTGTGGTAAAAAATTAGGGGCAAAACGTTTTGTATCCTCCTGTTTCTCTTCTCTCCCCACTGAAGTAGGGACCTGGAAATAAGTGTTCTCACTTGGTTCATAGGGTAGCCCACAAATGGAACCCGTTCAATGGGGGAGTTGCCATTAGTCATGAAACGTGATTAAAAAAAAAAGAGTCTGGGCATCACTAGAAACAGCTTTTCAGACAGAGAGATAGCAAGGGCATGGGAATCAGCACAGGCTGAGAGCTATTAACCAATACCTTCCCTAGATTTTCATGCTCAGGGCTGGACTGAACTCAGAGCTGGACTAGAACAGGGTATTAGAGATGAATAGTTGGTCCACAGTCATTTGCTTCCGAAATCTTTCCTTAGTCTCTATATCTCTGGTGCCTTTTCTTTTTTAAAACATTTTATTTTATGTATATAAGGGTTTCTCTGTCTGTGTCTGTCTGTCTGTCTGTCTGTCTCTCTCTCTCTCTCTCTCTCTCTCTCTCTCTCTCACACACACACACACACACACACACACACACAATTATAGATGGTTGTGTGCCACTATATGGATGGCAGCCCTCTGCAAGAGCAGTCAGTGATCTTAACCATGTAGCCATTTCTCCAGCCCATCTCCCCCTGCCCCCACCCCCAGTGGCTCTTTTGTTTCCACCACCTGTTAAGGCCTGCACCTAGAGATACTCATGGTGACCCAAGAAGGCTGTATGAGGGAAGTAGATCAGGGTGATGATTTATTAAACTCTGTGGCTTCTTGCTCCCTCACCAGAGGGTGCGTCTTGGGTCATGCTGGGCACTCAGCAGCTTTGTGGTGGGTATCGGTTTGTGCTTCCTCCCCCCTTTGCTTTCGATTCAATGCCTTCCTGTTGCAGTCTGAGCCTAATAAACCACAGCCTCACAGCAGCTACCACAGCATGCAAACTGGATCCAGGCAGGGCTAAGTGTGGGACAACGGGAGTAAGGGTGGGGAGGTAAGCAGAGGGGTGGAAGGTAGGTGGAAAGAAGAAAAATTCCCAAGATAAAATGTCATGGTGAGTAACAAGGACGCCTTCGAGTGTAATTTAAAAACACCTCCCAGGCTGCATTCAGCTGTGCTAACACCGATCCTGAGTTAACCTGTTTTAAGTACATGTTCATGTGTATTGTAGTGGGGGTTTCCTTTCCTTTTCTTTTTTTGAGTCAAGCTAGCTGCAATCTATCAAACTCGGTGCCTCTCAACAACTGGAATTAGTGGCGTATATCGCCACACCCAGTTTAAATTATGATCTTAACATGGAATTACTTAAAAATTCAGCGTCCGGGTTCAGTTCTGAGCCAGATCAATGCCATTGTGAGGTTAGAATTCAGTCTGGATACACTAGAGGCCCTGTGGTACAATGTGACAGGGAAAGGAAAGAGCATTTTGTGGAGATCTAGAAGAGGAAGCAGGGTGTAGTCCAGCTGCAGCACAGTCCTGCTGCTGAAGGGCTGTGAGCTGCTAACCTCAGACGAGATCTAGAGGACAGTTTGAAGGCAAAGGGCTGTAAGTGAGAGATGGACTTATCAGTTACGGAAAGGGTATCTTGGTGACTGATAGAAAGCAAGTGGAGAAAAACAGCAGGAAAGAGGCTGACAGAAGGTAGAACCCAAAGTGTGTGCAGACAGTGCACATAGACCAGATGGCGACAGCGAGAGGGGGATATGTGGGTGCCCAAGGGGGATGTGTGGGTGCCCGAGGGGGATGTCTTGTTGAACGTGGTGCTGATGGGACTTGGAGACTAATCAAGGGTGAACCCCAGGCTACTAGGTAAGCTGGCATTAGCATATATTTGGGTGACTAGCACTACAGGAAGAATAGCTTTGGGGGAGTAAGTTGGCGAATAAGATTTCAGAATTCCCAAACGGGGTTCTGGGTGAAAGCTGAATATATAGATGTGGGATTCTGGGGAGGCTACTGTGGATATATAGATCTCATAGTGCTGCGGGGGGCTAGACTTCCCTTGAAGATATGAAGGAAAGGGGCTGGTACAGTACAGGATCTCCAGCAAGAACACTGCAGGGGCTCATGAGGGAACAGGAGCCTGCAAGGATGCGGATGCGCCATGGCTAAGGTAGAAAAACAACAAAAACAAAGCAAAGCACAACAGTGCGTGGAAATGAAAGGAAGGCAGTGAGTGTGTCAAGGCAAATGCGGTCATTAGCATCAAACGCTGCCCAGAGGGAAGATAAAGGCTGATGTGTTCCCTGTATTTCACCATCCTGGTAAGGGAAAGCACTCTGAGGTATGCTGTGAGGCAATGCCATTACAGAATGGAAGAACGAAAGACAAGTGCCATTAGAAACAGCAAAGAAACAGAGCTCGTTAGCTCACAGAGTTCCCTTTCACACCATCCCCAACTTGCATATTTTGCTCATCTCAGGCTGGGGTGGGGGATTTATGAATAAACAAAGTCTGAAGAGTGTGTATATTTCCAAAGATAGAGTTGAAGTTAGAGATTGAGTGACTTATTCCTTGCCCAGGAGAACATTCGGCCGGCCAATAACAGCCTATATGCTCTCTGGTGCCAGCATGAGGATGTTGGTTAGATTACGCCAAGAATGTGATGAAATTCTCAAGAACAGGAAGAGGTTTATCCGAAATGGAAAGAAGATTTTGACATGGGGGTGGAGTGGAAACCAGTGCAACATTTTTCAAAAGAGCAAACCCAAAAATGAACAGGCAAGGGCAGAAGGAATCACAGAGCTGCCTGATAGCCTTCCTATCCCATCTCAAGACAGCCGGGAGAAAAACATCACGCTCAAAGTCAGCTCTTAGGGTACTTATTATGAGAGAGAAATTACTCACCCCTTGGGTCCTCTTGACACATAAGGCTTCTCCCTGAACTTTTTTCCTCAAACAGAGAACAACTATTCTGAGAACAGATGAGAAAATTTATCTATAAAACAGGAAAAAAGCAGCCCATAGGGCCCCAGTGAAGATCAAATAACTGCATTTCTGTGAAAATAAATTGTACGCTACTGAGAACAGTTCAAATGTCTGTTGCTTATGATACTTAAGATGACTGATTAAAGTTTAAAAGCACAAGAAGTTAAGTTAACTTCTCTGTGTGATAGAGATATCATGACAGCACCGATGTATACATACACCATGGTGAACTACTCTTTGGACTCACGGAGGTTCCCTGGGTTAGAAAAATCAGGGCTGAGCATCTCAATGTCCTACAAAAATTTTAAAATTTAAAAACTCAACCCAGCATGGGGCAGATGCCCTTAAATCCAGCATTCAGATGGTGGAGGCAGTCAGCTTGGTCTACATAAGGAGGTCCAGGATGGCCAATGTTACAAAGTGAGACCGTCTCAGAAGAAAACCCAAATAAAATTAGAAGTAAATGAACAAAACTAAGTGTCAAGTTATGTCTAAAAAGCCCAGGTCGGGCGTGGTGTTGGAGTACTTGCCCAGGATGCACAGGACCCTGGACTGGATCTCCAACACTGTGAAAAAGAAAAAAAAAAAAAAAAGTGGAAACGGGGTGGTGGTGGTGGTGGTGAGAAGCTAGAGCAGTCAGTACATGCTTGCTGCTCAAGCCTGATGACCTGAGTCTGATCCCCAGGATACACTGGTGTAAAAGATGATCACACAAGCTTCTCATCGAAAGGCTGGGGAGACAGGCCTGTGGGTTATTAGGGCTTAGAGCCTGGCTAGTAAGACTGACTAAAGACCAGCCTTTTAACAGTTTCAAGACAGCATCTCTCTGTACATCGGTCCTAGAAATCACTCTGTACACCAGGCTGTCCTAGAACTCAGAGATCCACCTTCCTCTGCCTCCTGACTTCTGGGAGTATGCGTGCCACCATGCCCAGTTTTTGTTGTTCTTGTTGTTTGTTGTTGTTTTTTTTTTTTAGTGTTTTTCCACAAGTATGCCTGGTACCCTTGGAGGCCAAAAGGTGTCAGAGCCCGTGGATCTGGAGTTACAGTTGTGATCTGCCATGTGCGTGCTGAGAGCCAAACCTGAGTCTTCTGGATGATCAGCCAATACTGTCACTGCTCTCTACTGTAGAGTGGTTTCTCTCTGTTGAGGAAGCAGCAGACACTGGAGTTTTGCTGCCCTCTGCTGGGAATAGTCATGGTCTTAGATGTGAACCAGAAAGTCTGAGCACTTGCAACCAGAACTTCGTTATCGAGACTAAGAGAACCACTGAAGAGGTTGTCCAGAGTTCAGAGGAAACAGGCAAGAATGCTCAGGCTACTACTTATTAAATACTTATTAAGTACCAGGATCAAAGTCAGAACCATGTGGACGATAAAGGGCTACATCACCAATGTATTTCAATCATCATGTAGCCCAAGGCGGAGCTAGAATTCCAAATCTTGCTTTTACCTGCAGTGCTAGGCACGGGTCTCTGGGCCATGCTACAGTGCTCTTCTTGGATATTTATAATAGTCAAGGTGAGTCATTGTGTATTTACAGATTGCTTCAAGTTTGGAAAGCTCACCAGCCAGGACTGCATTTTAATCCTCAGAGTCCACGAATGGGACGAGATTGTAATTCAATCCCCCGTGTGGAAACTGAGGCACGTGGTACTATATGACTCACCTAGAGCCCTACTGCTGGAGTGTCAAGCTCACCTAGAAGTCATGCCTTTTGGCTCACAGTCCTGCTTTTTCCTACCAATTCACCTGCAGCATTTGTTAGAAGCAACATCTCTGTTGTAATTTCATACAAATCTCTATCCTACTCCAGTAATGTCCATTTTACAAAACCGTTCCAGACAGATATGCAAGTGTGCATCTGATTCTAGTCCAAATGGCCTCACTGTGTACCTATACAACCATCAAGGAAAAAACTGCTCAGCATGTGGGTTCAACCATCATAGGTCAGTGATAAGCCTTAAACCACTCTTATCAGGGAAACATATTTACATTATATATCGGCCAAGGCATTTATCACTGGAGTCACCTTTTCAGATAAGTAAGACAGTTCTATAACTTGCTGACGTTAAAGTTCATTAAAGCAGCTCTACAATGTGAGATCCCTAAGTGTGACAGTTCCCTGGAATTCCTCTGACAGATCAGCCGGTTGCCTGTGTCATTTTCCTCCTAATCTGCCCCCATTCTTTCTCTACTTATCTTTCAATCATTTCTTTTCCAAAGAACCAATTCAGCTTGCTAATCCTTCTCCAAAGTGCTCAGTATACATCTGTGTTACTGGTATTTTGTTCTGGTTTCTTGGTTTCTCTTTCTTCCTTTCCTTTCCTTTCCTTTCCTTTCCTTTCCTTTCCTTTCCTTTCCTTTCCTTTCCTTTCCTTTCCTTTCCTTTCCTTCCTTCCTTCCTTCCTTCCTTCCTTCCTTCCCTCCCTCCCCCCCCTCTCTCTTTCTTTCTTTCTTGAGGCAGGGTTTTTCTGTGTAGCCCTGGCTGTCCTGGAACTCACTCTGTAGACCAGGCTGGCCTCGAACTCAGAAATCCACCTGCCTCTGCCTCCCAAGTGCTGGGATTAAAGGCATGCACCACCACCGCCCAGCTTGTTCTGGTTTCTTTCATGCACTTCTCCCCTGCTCCAATTATTTTAGTAACCTTTCATTCAAAATTATTTCCCCCAAAGTGTGCGTACAATTTTATAATTAAGAGTGCTGATCCTGCAAATACATGCTGAGTATGTCCCATGACCTAGTCACGGTACTGAGTGCCAAGGATTCAAGTGCCTGAGTAACAACTGGTTTCTCCTGTAGGGATCTCACAGGGCATACATTTAAGGACACAAAGAAGTACACATCAACAGATAGTGAGTTGCTGGATTCCATATGCTATAAATGTGAGCACATTACTGTGGAGGATGAACTATAGTTCCTCCTGGGCCTGTGGGAAAGAGTGTGAGAATGTGAGAACACTTCATTCTGGTGACACTGGAGCTGGCTCTGAGAGAGATGAGAACTTTAGCAGACTTAAAGGAAAGACTAGGCATGAAGGCATATGTCATTCCAGCACTTGGGAGGTACAGGCAAGAGGATCATAGTTCAAGGTCTTCCAGAGGAACAGAGGTGGAGGCCTCACTATGAGGTGGGCTATATGAAAACAACTCAAAAAAAAAAAAAAAAAAAAAAAAAAAAAAGGATAGGAAGAAGTTACAGCAAAGAAATTAAGTGAGCCAAGACACTGGGTAAATGCTTGGTTACAAGCACCTATGGTGTAACAAAACAAGTGCTCCCAGTGCAGGGGGAGGAGTCCAGAAAAGTATGGACACCAGGGTATGATCTGGAGTACGTGATCTTTCACTCGACACAAAGTGAGGGACCGCAGTTAATCCTTCGGGAAGACTGGTATCACAGCAGTACTGGGAGATGTGTAAGAAAGGCAGTAAAGAGCCCACTGCAAGCACCCATGCCAACGTTATCAAATTCTTAAACCAAGGCAAAACATTGGGAAAGGAAGAGATGGACAGGAAATGGTTGAAAGTTATGAAAAACAGTTTGGTTCACAGTTGAGTTGGAAGAAGCTGGCAAACGGTGTCAGGTGCAGCTCCTGATCAGACAATGTAGGGCGGGTAAAGGAAGCTGGTTAGGTTTATCTCCAAGACCAATGTGGTAAATGCTTTAGATATACGTGAGTTACTTATGGAACCCTAAAAACAGATAGCCAACAAGCAGCAAAAAGGGGGTGCAGAGTCTCCAAACTCAAGTTTGAAGATAAGCGAAGTTGAGAATTACCAGCATACATGCAATAGGAGCTCTCACTATGGGAAACCAGAGACATCTGTGTTTTGAGTTCTTGTACTGCAAACATTTTTTTGTCTCTAAAGAGCTTCTTTAAAGAGGAGCTTATGGCCGGGCAGTGGTGGCGCACGCCTTTAATCCCAGCACTTGGGAGGCAGAGGCAGAGGCAGGTGGATTTCTGAGTTCAAGGCCAGCCTGGTCTACAGAGTGAGTTCCAGGACAGCCAGGGCTACACAGAGAAACTCTATCTCGAAAAAGAAAAAAAAAAAAGAAAAGAAAAGAAAAGAAAAAAAAAGAGGAGCTTATCTCTGTTCATGGAAATGTTAAGTTAAAAAGAAAGAAAACATTAAAAAAATCAAATATAAAACCAGGGCTAAAAATAGTAACCATAAAATGTGGTGAATTTCAAAGCTCTCACAGAAGCAACAGCAGCATTCTATCAATAAAAACACAAGGGACTGGAGGTGGGCTGGAAGGAAAGGCTAAAATGGACCATAAAGAAGAACCAGAGGGATGCTGTGTCCCGACCAAGAGACCCAGTCAGTGAGTGACAGAATATAAGATTCAATTTTCTTACTCGACCACGATCCAAGTCATAGAAAAACCAGCCATCACATAGGTTAGTGCCTGGTGGGCTAATGAGCAAGTACAACACAGCATCATCTCTACAACCCTGACTACTGGCATCCTGCTGAGCCATACAAAACAACTCATCGTTCAGGCTCAGCCAGGAGTGTTAGGTACACAAAATCCAAAGTGTTAGCTTTATGGTCGAGAACACTCGGGATTTAGTAGTAAAAATTTCTGTTAGGATTTAGAGTTTAAATTTTGAGGGGTTTTACTATGTGTCTTATTAAATCCTGTGTGCACAGAAAAATACCAACTCTGTAAAATTCTAAAAACATTTGTTTATTGTATGTGCAAAGATGTGCCACAGCATGTGTGTGGTCAGAAGACACGTGGGAATTCCTCCTCACTCCTTCCACTACTTGAGTCCAGGGACTGAACTCAGGTTATCAGTCTCAGTAGTGAGCATTTTAACTCACTAAGCCAACCTGCTGGCCTAGTTCATCTACTTTTAATTCTTGAATTTGAAGAAAAATTACAAATATAAATTTTTAACTCCTTACATGTGACTGAAGTAACTGGAACTGAAAATAAAATAGTATTTCAGTAGAATCAGATCTCTGAATATGTAAGAAAATATCTGACAGGACTGTTTTTGTGCACATAGTAGCTTTTGAAGAATAATTTCATGCCTGAACTTATAGTTCAGACTGTAGAATTCCTTCAACTCCTTGCAGTTTTCAAGTACTCTGGACACCTAACTTTTGAGTTCTATATGCTCTGCATTTAGAGTAAAGTAAAAGAGCATGGGCCACCACAATTCCATCAACAGTGCTGTGGCCTTGCCTGGCCAGAGATGAATGTGGCACATAATTCCTAGAGTAAAGACATTTTACCAGTTTTACAAAGGTGTCTCAGGAAGCTCAAGAACTACTGTTAGACATTAAAATAACCAGGTATGTGTCAATGCGTCAAGTACTTCTAAACTGTGACACCACGAGGCATCTAATAAAAGAGGCAATGAAGTTCAGTGTCACAATAACCAAGACAGCAGCTCTCAAGGGCAGTGCTGTCTGCCCCACAGGTCCACTCTGCACCTGCGGTGACCTTGTCTGTGTGCTCAGCTCCCTAGAATGACTTCTAGACTTGCTAAACTCAAAATACATTTTTTTAGTCCTTATTTTATGTGATGGGTTGGTGGCACACACAAACATACCCTGGGGGAGAGGAAGAAGAGAGAACAAATTACAGTGACTCATGTATGCAGATGCCATGATGAAATCCATCAGTTCATATAGTTATCTGAAAAGCTAAAACACCAAAACCCAGCCCCAAAGCCAAACCGTCTGGTTCAAATCTGGCTCCGACAACTTTTTGCTCTGTAGCTTTAGACTGTGTTTAACTCCTCTGTACCTCAGAGCAAGTCTCTCTGTTTGCGAAGTGCTGGAAGCATACTTCAACAAGCCCCTCTTACCTGGACCGTCTGGTCACCTTTCTTGAAACTGGTCTGTTTATTGCCCCCTTCCCCATGGCTCAATTCCATCTCCAAACTTCTGATCTAATCTATTTTTCTGTAGCAGGGGCAACCCCCCTCAGCAGGTGAAGTAATGCTAGCCTAGTTCTCCTGTCTGCTTACCCTGGGCTAAGACGAACCCAATGTGCCTCGCTCTTACTACATGTCTTTCATACGCCACCATCTCTGTCTAGAATGCTTACTCTACTTCTCTAGAAACAAGTAGCTGTCATGGAATGTGCCTTCACTAAGGTCATGCCACTGCTACACTTTAGACTTGATGACCTGTTTTGCCTGCTCAGACTTCCCTACTACCAGCTACTTAGAACACAGACCAGAGGCCGCATCCTGTCTTCCCACTGTTCATCGCCCCGGCCTTTACCACGTTCTTGTTCCTCTGGTCACCAACTATCCCTCCCCTGAGTTCAGTGGCCGCTGAGATGAGGTAGAATGCTATGTGACAAGAGCGTATGTGTACAGAGGTTAGCCCAATGACAGAACTTCACACTGAAGGTAACATTCTACAAGTATTTATTTCATCCTGACCATTAAGTTGCAACATGCAACTCCCAACAGTGAGCTGCCACCCTCCATTCTTAGAGAAGCACCATGCACTATGATGCAACTACTTAAGGTTTTTAGTCTTC
>JADRCD010193144.1:0-17783 GCA_019843815.1 Montemys delectorum | reverse complement strand
TTTTTATTGCCAATATCATTATTTATGGGGTAAGCCTTTTGAAGACTTAAAAGCACTTATTCTCTATAAAAAGTCATTTTGTATCTCATGCACAAAACTCTAATTGGCAGATTTACGTTCATAATAGAAGAACATCTATTCTAGTTCTGGACTTACTAGGGACACGTAAGCATCCCTACCAGGCTTCTCACAGGAAGTGAGACTGTTGTCCCTCCACTAGGAATAGGGCAGCAGTGATGATCCCTACAGTTATAAAACTGCTTACCAAAAGTCTTTCCAAAGATGTTAAGAAATAAGACATTGGCTCGTTTTCCAGTACAATTTAAAGAGGTGTTTGCAGTGTGTGAAGGAGTTATAGGTTATATTGTAGCCCCTTGTGATAATACTCAAAAGGCCTATTCTTCCCACTTATAGAATTCTACCTCAAAAGGTCAAAGGTGATATCCCCATTATCCCTGAGCAAAAAGGGCAAAGACGTCTGATGTACTCTCATTGGCTATAGAAGCCACACTGTCTGTGAGTCATCTGTCTCTAAAACATTCTTGCAGAAACAGGAATGAGGGGCTGGCTCTCAGAGATGTTCTCCTTAAGGTATGTGACTATTTGTGTTTGAGTAGCTGATCTACAAAGATAATAAATTTAACTAACTACATTGCTGAGTACATCACACTTGCAATTTGTAAATATCCTGATAGGATATTTATGGGACTGGAGACTATGAATTTAAGCAAATTATGTCCTAAAGAAAACTAAGAATTGGAAAAGCAGAGACAAAGTGGGAGGAAGGGGGCAGGCAGAGCTGGAACTCTAAGCTAGGCTTTTCTTCTCATAAAAGCAGGGTCTCTCTGACAACCCTGCGCTACACCAACTCTACAGAGACCAACCAGTCCCAAATAATAATGTCCCAAGAGAGTTAAAGAGTAAACGAAGAGGAAGGTGGATCTCTGTAATTTCAAGGCCAGCCCGGTCTACATGAGTTCGAGGACAACTGAGGCTAGAGACCCTGTCTAAACAAGACAAAAAAATAAAAGAAAAGCAAACAACAAAGAGTAAATGACAGAAAAAAAATTCATCCTTTTAGTCAAGCAATACTATATAATTTCGAGGCATATTAATATAATTGATTTAATTCCAAAGCAACTGTGCAATAAGCAAAATATAAAAGGAAAACAACAAAAGTTAACTTCCTACAGTGGCCAACACACAGAATCTGTGCGTCAAAGCAATTAACCTTCACATACTTTGAGTCTTACTTGAAAGTCAATCACACATGTTACCAACACAGGAATGTTGATTAAAGTTAGGACTCCCCAAAGGGCCGCCTTCTTTGACAGAATTTCAGGATGCTGCTAGAATGGGTTGGCTACCTTAAATCTCACTGATAGCTCTATCAGAGAGAGAATGCCCCAGTTCTGCTGTCTCATAAATGTACTGGGAGGGAAAGAAACAAAACAGACAACCTACTGTTCCTTAATACATATGGCTTAGCACCCAGAGAAAGTCTCTGCCCCAGAGAGACTTCCACATGGGTCAAGCTTCCTTAAACGAGGTGCCATCTTTCATTTTTTCAGGACAGGTCTTTTCTTGCAAGGTCTTTAGAGGCAGAAGTTCCACTTGGATTCTAATACACAGCCCTGTAAGCTCAGTTTCCTGAAAGCATACACCTGCTGGGTTCTAGGTTCTCCGTTACTAGTGACTAGGTTCACATCTCACAGCCACCAAAACCGCACATACACTATCAGCATGATGAAAAACACAGCTACTGCTGCAAGCTTGGCGTAAGTGGAACGCATGTTCAGGTATTTTGCATCCTGGCGGTATTTCTTAGATAGACTGGACAAATTGTTAGCCTTTGAATCCAATGCTGAAAAGAAAAGAAGAGAAAACATTAATTAGACCTGAAGTAGTTTATCAAACATTAAGGTGTAAAAATAACAAAAATGACTGGCAGAATAAACAAACCATGGCATTTAAACGATGTTTAACAATAAAATAACTGTATTATCAAAATTTGAGTAGTCACACTGACTGCTTTAGAGTGATGGTTTCAGCATATGACAAACACCTGGATGGCAGTAGCAGATATCATCCCCCACCCCCTTTTTTGGTGTGACTCTGAGGGTCCTAGAGCATGCTAGGCATGCAGAGCTGAATGGTTGGTATTACCTGATAATTGTTTTGTTTCACTTTTTTTTTTAAAAAGATCTACTTATTTTTATTTATGTATATATGTGTATGCACATGTACACATGATGCCCTGGAAGTGAGAAGAGGGCCTTGGATCTTGTGGTGTTAAAGTCAGAGACAACTGTAAGCCACCAGATGTGGGGCTGGCAAACAAATTTGGGTCGTCTGCAAGAGCAGCAAGCACTCTTAACCTACGAACCATCTCTCTATCCTTAATTAGCATATTTGTTTGTTAAATGATCTAAATCACATCTAAGAAGACTAGGATAACAAAAAAGTTCAATTAATCAGACATTGAGTACTAAGCTATACTTCCATGGTGATTGCTAATTCCAAGATTCTTCAGAGTTAAGATTGTTACAAAATCAAACTATTATTAGATGTAGCATTTTAATACACATATGAAAGTTAAACTGTAATTAAAATATAGTGACAGGTTCTTAAAAAAACTAAAACTCTACAAATGCCTAGTAAGTTAAGCCTTTAGCATTTCCATGAAGACTGCCCCCAACATTTGTAATGCAGCTGCTGCTCACAGAGCTTAACTGTGAAAACAAACATTCCGACTGATGCCAAGGAACTCTACTCCAACTTTTCACTGCTTCTGAGTTTTGAAAGTCTGTTTCCTAATCTTTCTTGAACATTGCTTTATAAGTAGTGTGCGAGGAGCATGGCAACAGGGATGCAAGGACCAGGAGTCTAAGGCCAGCTGCTGCCGCTTGGTGAAACCCTCTCAAAGGAAAGAAAAAACAGACCAAACTTTCTGTAGGGGTAGTTCTGATACTACAGTCCTGCTCCCCAGCTGATTCTCAATCTGTCAGTAAAGAAGCCACGGGTCAATTGCTGGGCAGAAGAGATAGGCGGGACAGATAGGTGGGACCTCCAGGTCCCTGGAGGCAAGCAGAGGATAGTTTGATATGCTTCTGATGGAGAAAAGTTGACCAGCCATGTGTATTAAGCCACATCTTAATACAGAGTGGCCACATAGGCCACTCCTACAGGCAGGTAGTTAGGGATGTTTAGCTGAGACTAGATGTAACTGTGCAACTAAAATTTAGGGCAGGTGGAAAGATGCGGAGATAAGAATATTGATAAGGGTATGATTTTCCAAGCAGGAGATAGTAGTGTCCAGCAATTATGCCAAAAGGGCAAGTTGAAACTGAACAATTGTATGTGTATCTTTTATCCGTGGATTCAAGAGAAGCTGCATGGGAGCTGGTAGCATGGCCGTTCCCAGAATTAAGGTGGGGTAGCAAAAGCCACATGTAACAGCTTTGGAATATTTGGAGTTACTTAACAGACCGGTTTTGATTGAGAAATATGGTATTACTTAACATAAGTGCAACAGTTACTAAATTAGCAACTGGTCTTAGGAATCACAAAAGAAAGTGTTCAAAAGAAAGTGTTCGAGGAGAGAAATCACCATGACGATGCTCAAGCTGTCTCTCTGGGCCATCTACCAGAAGCTATCTCAACTGCTCAGCGATCTTTTTCTCCCATTTTATTTTAATTTTTGAGCATCATACAATTAGTGAATTTCATTAGCCTTTAGATATATGTATCATTATACTATTTATATTCCAACTTCCTCCCTTCTCGCACTCATCTTCCCATCTCTCATTTGTGTCCTTTCTGTTTTGCTATCACAGGACTTCCATTAACTTCTCTCTCTTCTCTCCACCTTTTAAATTTTCTCCCACTGCTTTTGCAGGTGCATTCCTAGTTTTATTGACAAATATGGGAGCAAGTACTCAGTATTTGTCTTTCTGAGCCTGGCTCATTTTGTTTAGCATAATGATGTCCAGCTGGACAGAAGTTTTTAACTAATGTGTTTACTGATGTATCCCGAGTACATATAACAGGGCATACTGTCAGTCAGTGCTCAATAAACATTTGCCATGACCCATTCATTTGAGAAGCCTGAATCTACATCTCCAGTGCATACTTTCTTTTTTCTCTTGAGGAATCTTTATGTATCTTAAGATCCTTTCTAAATTTCAATTAAAATCATTTCTTATTAAACTAAAACTTTGCTGGAAACAATTGCTGAACAACTCTATATGTGTTGAGAATAAATGGGTGAAACAAGCACCACAAGGCAATAGGGACTAAGCAAAGACTGGTTTTCTGAAGGCTGGGTACTGTTGTGGAGCTAAGGTTAGTCCTGCCTTGCAATCCTCCTGCCAGGGTATGGCTGCACCACCACTCCCGGGCTGGAGTAAGCAATATTTAAGAGAATTCCTTTGTATAGGAGCCCTTTTGAAACACATGGTATATAAAGACAAAATTCTCCTTAGAGTCATGTGTCAGATTCTATAACACAATAGGACCAAGGGATGTGCCAGAGGACAGTGAGAATCAAGGCACCATGACTCTGGTCTTTGTGGAACTTGCAGTTCTGTAGAGGTAACACCTTTGAATAAAGAAACACAACTTATTAGGCAATAACAAAAGGTAATTTAAACTTGCTGAAAACGCACAAGATTGTTCATTACATGCAAAGTGGATGAGCTATAAAACAAGCATTTAGAAAAGAGAACCAGGTTGAGCTCCATGTTACAAAAGAAGAAAACACTGTTTAAAGATGTAACCTTTACTGTCCTGAAATATACTTTATTCAGGTATGTTTTCCCTAACTTAAAACAACTTCTTTCAGAAGTCATTTCCTGCCCATATTTTTCTACTCCTTCCACATACAGTACTATAGCTCTTGTTTGTTTGTTTGTTTGTTTGTTTGTCTGTTTTTGACTCCGGGGACCAATGGATTCCACTGAATACTATGTTTGGTGAGCCACATCTGGAAAAGGTTCCACATCACAAAAGTTAGCAACAAAGAAATGTCAATTAATGTCTGTAAAACTGGTCTGATCTGCTTATTTCAGATGAAGACTAAGAAAGTGTTATGGTCTAGAAGTGAAACAAAGCCCCACACACTCATTTCTTGCATTCTTGGTCCTGGCTAGTGGCACTATTTTGGGACTATAACTTTTTACAGATGAGACCTAGTTGCAGCAAGTGGGTTCCGGTGGCTCCAAGGTTTTAGTCCCTACTGTACTTCAGGTCTGCTACTCTAATTATACTGGTAAGAGAGGAGGGAAAGAACCAAAGCTGTACAAAGCTAGCACCACGAGTCTGCCAAGAATAACTATATCCCCTCAAACTGTGAAGCCCACCAAACCCTTTCTCCACAGGCTGCTTTGTCCTGTGTTTGGTCACAGCAAGGAGAAAAGTAATTAATGCAAATGATACAGAAACACCCACGGTAGATTGCCTACAACAAGTAAGCACGCAGAAGACTCTGAGTCCCCTCACTCTATATTTAATGAGTCCCTGAGACAGTTTCTTCACTCTCCAACCAGGCATGTCTACTCAAAGGTATGAAGTGTATACCCTGTCAATTAGTGTACCTGCCAACTCTGCAGCAAACAAGAGCTCTGCAAGAGAACTCTTACCTTGTGGACAAGTGGAGATATATAAGTTTTGGGTTTAAGAAAATTTTTTTGCTAGTCTACTTTATCTCAAGTAGAAACTCTTAAGTCTATTACAATAATAATGTACACATTCAAAATTTGATGTTTAAAGAATATGAAGCTGTATGTTGTAACTTAAGGCTACTGACATAAAGGTTAAATTCTGCAGTGTACAACATAGGCAAGCTCCCTGCTAATGAATATACACAAAGTTGAAATATTTATTATGGAATCTACCTGCAATCATTATAATGAAAACCACATAAGTATGGGAGACATACAATACTCATAAAAATCTATCTTCAAAGAGCCTAGGGCTGAAGGGATAGCTTAGTCTGCAAGAAGCTGCCACTCAGACCCGAGGACCTGAGTTCAGATCTACATCTCTCACACAGAAGCCTGGTGCAGCCCTGTATATCTGTACATCCACTCTGGGGAGCAGACACAGGCAGACCAGGAGCTCACAGGCCAGCAGAGCTCAGGGAGCTCTAGTTCAGTGAGAACCTGACTTAATAAATAAGGTGGAGAGCAGTGGAGAAAGAGATCAGACATCAACCTCTGGCCTCCACACACCCAAGCACACACCTACACAAACAGGTACGCACACCACACACACAGACACACAAATACAAATACAAACACGTAAGCACACAGAAATGAAGAGCTAAAATGTCTATATCTAATGTTCAAATAACATTATATATCATATATATTTGATCTAATTTTATCCAGCTCTTAAAATCATTCTAGATAATACAACCACCATTACTGAAAAATCTCTACTTCATTTTACATACTGACTTAATTTACCATAAATATGTTTATATAAACTGGGTATAGTGAGACAGACACACTTGTTCAGTTCCCAGCAACCACATGATGGCTTACAACTATTCACAATTCCAGTTCTAGGAGATCTGATGTTCTCTTCTGATCTCTGTGAGTATGCACACATACACAAATGTGATACATATACATACATGCAAACAAAACACTCATAAGCATAAAATAAATAAATATAAAAAATGTTAAAAGACCATCTTAAAAACATAAAACAAAGTCAAAAATATATTTAAATGTTTATGTTAAATATAGATTCATATAAGGTATACATATAAGACACATTAGTAACAAATATTTTTTTACAGGTATTTGATATAGGCTAGGGAGAAGGCTCAATGGATAAAGCACTTGTCACACAGGCATGAAGACCTTAGTTCAGATCCTCAGAACTGTAGCTCTGAAGTGTGAGGAGAGAAGACATGAAAATGTTCAGAAACTCACAAGCCAGCTAGCTTGGCAAAGGAAAAGACAAGAGACACTGTCTTGTGGTGTGGTAGCACATGACTTTAGTCCCAGAACTTGGGAGGTAAAAGCAGGTAGATTTCTGTGAGTTCAAGGCCTGGCTGATCTACAGTGAGTTCTAGACCAATGAGAGCTACACAGTAAGACACTATCTGAACTTAAAACAAACAAACATAAAACTCCATGGAGTCTCAATTACATAGAAGACAAGGATCAATACTTGAGGATTCCTTCTGACTTCCATATATAGCAAGTGTGCACACATAATTACACACACATACATAATAAAACACACACACACACACACACACACACACACACACACAGAATTTTAAAAATCTGGCAAATAGATCTATTTATAAACAGGGCCGAGGAGATAGCTTGCACAGTAAAGTGTTTGCCAGGGCAAGCTTAAAAACCCAGGTAGGTCCTCAGAACTGACATAACAAAGTCTTGGGGGTGGGGAGGAATATGCTTATAATTGCAACACTGGGAGACTAATAGGCGGATCCCTGGATCTGCCAGCCTAGCATAATTGAAAACCACAGGCCAGGAACAGACTAGACTGCCTCAAAACACCACGGTGAATGGCATCTGAGGAACAGCACTGAGAGCTGACTCTGCTTCTATATTCATGTGTACACATAAAAATACACACATATGAATCAACAGACATACTATACAGTACATGCTTAAGATTGCATAATGAAGTATTTTAAGAGTCCAAGGTAGGAGACCAGTGTGACCTGAGCTACAAGGACCAGGGAAGTTGTCTTCAGTTTCTGAAAGGACAGGTGATACCGAGTCAATGCACTGTTAAGAATGGCAAGGAGGGGCTCAGTGGTTAAGAGCACTGGTTGCTCTTCCAGAGGCTCTGAGTTCATTTCCCAGCAACCACATAGTGGCTCATTACCATCTATAATGAGATCTGGTGCCCTCTTCTGGTATGCAGGCATACATGTAGGCAGAACATTGTATAAATAAATAAATAGGTAAATCATTTTTTAAAAAAAGTACAACATTGTGAGTCAGAGGAATATCTTTTAAAAAATAGGAGAAAAAAAGAAAAGGTCTAGCTGAGACACAGTGCCTGCAAACCTGGGAGAATGACATGTATTTACAGTCTCATTTTCCATGTATCGAACACCACACCTTCCATACAACAGACACTCAACTGACTGAATGAAGGACGCTGAGAGCAGACTAGATCTTCATAGTCTCAGATTTAAATGTTTCTCAAAAGAGGACTGCCTCGATGAAAATGGCATTTTATACCCCTGACCTAGCAGGAGTAACGCCTCCCAAAGAGACAGCTAGCATGACACACATCCTTGGCAGCAGCCTCTCAGTCTTTTTAACATACATAACTTGTACAAATGTTCTGTATTCAATGTGCTTAGTTTTGTAAATTCTTAAGAGACAGTAACTGCTTCTGGGTGAATCCTTTACACTGTTCTAGTGCACAAAGACTAATCACGCAAGACACAATCCCCATCATATCAGGAGCTTTGCCATGGAATTAATCCCTTGTAAGTGATTTCCTGAGAGTCCCACTAGACTCTGACAAACTGATCTCTGATGTTGTTTTCAGATACCTGAGAGTGCTTCTCCCCGCTGTAAGACTTCTTCAATATTGGCCACCATGATCCTCTGCACATCTTGCAATTCGGTGTTGATGGAGCCTAGATTTCTCCGAGCACGGCTATCAATGTAGAGTTTCTTGGTTTTCTGAATGAAGGTATCTAGAGTGAGGACAGATAACCATTACCAGCTTTCCTGTTCCTCAAGCCACTGAAGATAATCAGAACTCGAGTCTATTCCTAATCAGACACTGCCCATGGTCTTGAGCTTATTCTACATCTGTCTGCTGTTGGATCCGACCTGTCCGATTGTAAAATGTTAAGATGACCATTCAGGAGAACTGTCCCTTGAACATGTCTCAGTCTAAGACATTACCATCAGAATTCTTAGAGATAACCAGGCCCATTCTAGTAAACCTTTCCTGAAGACAGAAAGATTTCAGTCTGTGTTCAGAGGACTTTGGGCTTCATTACTTAGTTCTATGCAATCCCTAAAATAATGCTGGCATTATTAAAAGTTAGTGATCAACCAGCAGCCTACTTTCCAAACTTACTCCATGCTTCAACTTCAAATCAAACATGATAAAGCTTCCAAAAATATCAATACAGAGCTGCAGCCTCATTCATCTGTAGCCTACATGTGCGATTACTCAAAACGGTAGGAATGACCTTTTTCAACCTTTGCCAAAACAATCTACTGCTATGTGTGCTGATACCTTTTACTTGGCTTTCAACACTTACTCCATTCTCCTGCACTGAGGGAAGCTGACCTGGGTGGAGCGCATCAATGGGCTCCTGACCCCCCTACTTCTAGTCAGGCCCTGGCCATGAAACAAGTCCAGCAGCAGGAGGGAGCAGGTAGGGCTCTCAGGGTATTTATACCCACTCTCACTTTCCTGAGCACTCACTGTACCCCCCACGAATGCGTCTGCCCCTCTCAAGTTGGTCTTCCCCCTAAATATTCTCCTTCAGTTCAGAAACTGAGCCTTCCTTTTATATCTTCAGCCTGAGGGTGGGAACAACTACTGTTTATGGTCCCAAGTCACCATGCTTGGTATTACTTTATAGTCCATTCCTATGTTTATTCCCCTGAAGCTAACTTGGGTGAGCCATCTATTTCCTTTGTGACCTTGATATATGTGTCTTATTAGTCATTTGGATTTACTAAACTTATTATCCAGAAAAGTAACATTAAAAAAACCTATACATCATATAAATTAGCATATGGCCATTTTTTTCAGTCATAATAAAGCAAGGTAACACACCTAACAAACTTGAAAACTTTAGAAATTCTAAGGCATAAAAAGTTTCTCTTTTGACTAAAGATTTCACATAGTGTATTCTGACTCTACCTGTTCTCACACCCGATGCTTACTGTGCATGGGCCATTTCCTTTGACCTATTGAGAGAACAATCTTTACAGGTCTGACTGGTACTGAACCCTCCCAGAATTCCTGTACAAATATACACTCTTATGTTTGTTACTTCTGAATGTAGTAAAGAGGGTTTTCAAACACCATATATTTTTAAATTAGAGGTTTTTATTCTACTGAAATACACCATCACTTTCCCCGATTTCCAAATTCTGATTTCCATAAAATTAGTCTTACTGTGAGAGTCTATAGATTGGAAAATAGAACTCAGTCATAAGATAATCAAGTAGACTTCATGTAGACTTCATGTAACAAATGTTTATTTGCTACAAATAGCCCTAATAAGGAATCAAACTGGACAACAAAAGGTACATGATCACAGGGAAAAGGACAAGACTAGATGAATTTACTGAGAAGGAAGCCTTCTCCATTCAAAAAGGAAAAAAATTTGGAGAGGGGAAGCACACTCCCAAGCACGTTCCAGGGAACCATGTCAATGTTATAGGCAGTGTATCAAAACGTTTCTGCACAGTGCTACTCCCTGATAGGGAAGTGCAGGCTCCATCGAGTCTTACCAAACTCGATGAAGGAATAGGGCCTAGACACAGTGGGCACCTTCTTCCCGTGCTGCTCATCAAACTCCGAGTGCAAGTCTTCTAGGTAGGCAAAGGCCAGCTTCTTAGGGAAGGCAGCTTCACACAAAACCAAGTAACACACCCCCTGCTCAATAATGTAGCTGGAGGGAAAAAAGCAAGACAAGGGTATTTATGAAGTAGTAATGCTTCAGGTTGAAGCTGACTTTCAGTGCTATATCAACTTCAGAAAATATTCTACCTGAGTCAAAACGTTCATTTCAGATCATAAACTGTTAGAACTAAGAAACTAATCTCCCCACTATTTTTTTTTATAAAGCCTTTTTTTTTCTTTTTAAGATTTATTTATTTTATGTATGTGAGTACACTGTAGCTGTCTTCAGACACACTCAAAGAGGGCATCAGAGCCTACAGTAGATGGTTGTGAGCGACCATATGGTTGCTGGGATTTGAACTCATGACCTCTGGAAGATCAGCCACTGCTCTTAACCACTGAGCCATGTCTCTGGCCCCAATCTCCCCACTATTAAACATATGCCCAAAAGACCTGGGTTGGCAAGGACAGCTCAGCACTTAAGAACACTTCTTGTTCCTGCAGAGAACCTGAGTTCATTCTCCAGCACCCTGCCCACACCATCTCTAATTCCAGTTCCAGAGGATTTGAACCCCTTTTCTAACCTCTGTGGGCACCAGGCACACACATGCACGCGCACGCGCGCGCACACGCACGCACGCACGCATGCACGCACACAAGCAAAACACTCATAAACTTAAATGAGAAAATGTTTACTGGCACAGAAAAACACCCCCAAAAATAGTCATGTTGCCTATTTCTGGCTAGAAGAATTCTAATCAATTAGAAATCACTCACTAAGGGAATTTTTTGTGGGATTCCTTTTTGGACTTTGTGACTGGGATATTCTTGGGGAAAAGAAAATTTACTAAGAGCTTCTCAAACCCTTTAGTCACAGTACTCTTTTTGTTGTTTTTTGTTTTGTTTTGCTTTGTTTTTCTGTGTAGTACTAGCTATCCTGAACTCCCTCTGTAGACCAGGCTGGCCTCGAACTCACAGAGATCAACTTGCCTCTGCTTCCTGAGTGCTGGTATTAAAGGTATGTGCCACCATTGCCTGGCTAGTCACAGTACTCATTCTTCCAACAACACATATACTAATAGGGCTTATATATACAGTGGATAAAATCAGAAGTTCTTTGGTTTAGGTGGTTTAAAAGCAGACAGTGTGCTATGACCTCAAATTTCTGCCTTCTGTTCCTGACTCCTGCGACATCCTAGAGCCCCACAAAGGAAAATCTCAAGTTTTATACACTCTCCCAGGTACAGAGTAACGTTTAAAATCTACACGGTATTCTCCCACTGCTGGGCACTGGATTAAAGTTTCTCCTTGATGTTAATCTGTACTGTCATTTATAACGCTGGTCTTATTCCCAGGGAGTAAACAGGGCTCACTGCCCTACTTAAAGCTTCAGGGACACACAATGTCAGTCAAGTAAAATCATATTCTGGCATAGTACTTATAGCCTTTCAGATGAAATGTTAAGTCACATTTTACCATACAGCCAAATGGCATGGTGTCTCTAACAAACACTCCCGCTTATGCTGTTCTTTCTCACCATGGTGCTTTTATACACCAGGAGAAATTCCATTTGTTCTCATATGTTCAAGCTTCTGTAATTGCTTTTTTTTCTGTTTAATTTTTATATTCCCCTTTCTTCTAGTCCCTTTCTTCAAACACCCAAATAGAAATTTATTGCTTCAATTTATTACCTCATTTACGTTTCTTTAACCTGAGGATTGAGACCCCCTACAGCACTATACAGCTGAATGTGGGGAACTGCAGGAAATCTGGCAGCACTGGGTTATTTCTGAATGAGCAAAACTATGAGCCCAAGGTGTGTCCTTCCAGCAGGGCTTTCCGAAGATGCCAGTGTGCTTTACTGCAGCCTGCTTTCTCAACACACATGCACTGGGCCCTGTACAGGATGACAAGTCATGTGCCGACAAAAGTCCCAAACACCTACGCGCAGACCTGAGCTTGCTCTGTGTCATGACTGAAATGTTCCCACATGGTACACATCAAGTTTTCTGCTGTTAAAGAAAGAATGATGACTTGATAATAGAAAATAAAGGCATTTTCCTGGCACCATTCCATACTACATAACTATCAAAGAAGTACCCATTTTATTATTAGTACATTTGATTTTAAAATTTACTGTTTGAGTTGCTGACTTGAGTTGCATTTAATTTTTATTACAAATTCATTAAATGAATTTTGTCTTGAGATCTGAACAGAATTTCCACCAATTTCTGAAATGCCCTAGCCACACTTTTGCCATTTTGTGCTATACACTGTCTTCAACAATGACGATTACCAAATCAAATGAAGCTAAACTCTGAAAAATTCTTAAGATGTTCTACATCCCATAGAATCAAATACTCAGTCCAGACTTAACCCTTTATGTAAAAATAAAACACATTCATCTTCATGAGCATGCAAGTTTGCCTATGTGTTAAATATAAAATATATTTGTATACCAAAGAATTATTTAAAAATAAGCTTTTAATAATTTATGATTGGCAAATGTTTAGTTTGTACACCTATTTTATGTACCTACACACTCAGGGTCATATAAGAATCCTGTGCACAGGAAAGTATAATAAGTGGAAAGTTTACCAAGCCCTGCTCTAAAGCACTGTGGTTGTCTGAATGCATGCTCCACTGGGAAGAATAAGGATGGGCATTCATGAAGACAACCAAGGTCTGGCAAAGAATCAGCCTTTCCTAGCTTTGGGAGGAAAAACCAAAGCCTGTCAAGTCCTACAGGAACCAGAAGGCGCTCTCTCCCCAGGTCTCTCATTCTCTATCCACTGTGGAGATTCAGTCCTCCCACAGCCTCTGCACTGGATCACTTCCAGGATACCCACGGTTACTAAAACTGGAAAATGCCTAAGTCCCTTATATAAGGTGGAACATTTGCATAAAACCCATGCAGATCTTTTTGTAGACTTCAAATCATCTTAAATACTCAATAGAATATAAATACTTTATAAATAGCTCTTATATTGTTTAGGGAATAATGATAAGAAAAAAGTCCTACAAACTCCACATGTGTTTCTTGCAGATACTTTTTTAATTTTTTAAAATATTCTCAATGCATGGTTCTTGGTTACAGATATGGTTTCCACAAAGGCAGATCCTGTGAGTATGGAAGATAACTGTATCATATAACTAAACACACATATATGTACATGTTTATATGTTTATATCAAATATGTTTATGATCATATATATGTTTATATCATATGTTTATATCATATATATGATAACTATATAACTATACCATATAACTAAACATAAACATATATATTATATATATATGCATTCCTTTGGCTAAGTTCTCTAGGCTGGGCTCAAGCAGCTCTCCTACCTTAGCCTCCAGAATAGCTTAGACTACAAGTGCACACTATCTCATATGGACAAATGGCTATTTTTTTGGTATTTAAATTAAAGTACATAAAAAAACATGCCTTAGATAATATGTAACTACTTTACAAAATGTGTCTACCATTTTCTTTTTAAAGGATACTTGTTGATAAACTGAAGTAGTTTCGTTTTACAGTGCTTATTGGTAGTTTGGTTTTCAGTTACAGCAAGCAGCTCCCCTTGTCCTCACAGACCTCACCACTGTGCTGCCAACACAGCGAAGCTTACTTAGCTGGTCCTGTTTTCCTTTGCTGTGGTCTTCCTATAACATCTTTCCTTTTCAACCTTTTCTGTTTTTTAAAGATTCAACTTCATATTATTATTTAACATGAAGCATGTTATTTAGCATGTTATCATTTAACAATTATCTGTAGATAATTAAAAGTCCAATAAAGTTCCTGTGATGGTCAATATTGACTGCCAACTTGGCAGGACCTAGAATTGCCCAGGAGAATCCCTGGGCTCATCTTTGAGGGAGTTTCTGCACTGAGTTCACTGAGATGGAAGACCACCCTAAATGTCAGTGTTCCATGGACTGACATCCAGGACTGACGAGGTGAGCTGAGCAGCAGTATTCTTTGCTTCTCGACTACAGATACAGAAGGACCAGCTACCTCAAGTCCAACTCACTATGACTCTCCTGCTGTGACAGACTGTTCCTTCTATGAGTCAAAAATAAACCTTTCCACCCTTAATTTGCACCTGAAGGTATTCTGGTAAAGCACTGAGACAAGTAGCACTGTGCCTTCCATCCCTCTTTTAGCTTTGTACACAGTCCATAACCAAGAGTGTCTGGGGATATCATTCCGTGCTAGGGTACAGGGTTCAATCCCCAGTAATGAAAACCAAACAGAAACCCACCACTTCTATAGCCACTGACTTAGATGATTTAAAATTCTCTCACGGTTTTAAAATATTTATTGTCTATCCCCAATGTATAAAGCAAGATGCTAAATACATATGTATCCAGTTAAAATCCTTGTTGAGAAATTCTTTGAAGAGAAAACCACAGCTTGGAGATGTTATGTGAATTGGTCTGTATCACTTGTTAGTAAGCCTCTGAGCAGGAGTAATAGTCTATTTGTGGCCTCCTCCCCCACCACCAAGATGTTCCTAAAGCATGAAGTTATCTATTACTGCATAACAGTATAGAATAGGCACAGGTTAACAAGTTAAATTACTGTAAGTATGTTAACTTAAAAAAATTAAGATTTTGGTGTTCTAGAAATAGAGGCAGAAAACGTATTTCTATGAACAGATTGTAGTTTTAAAGCTATATTTACGTTTAAGAAACTGTTACTATTCTGGGCTGGAGAGAGATCACTTAATCGGTAAACTACATGCCTTGCAAGCTTGAAGCTCTAAGTTTAATCCCTAGAATGTGTTTTTAAGAAGTTCTAGGAGAGATGGCTCAGTGGTTAAGAGCACTGACTGCTCTTCCAGAGGTCCTGAGTTCAATTTCCAGCACCCACATGGTGGCTCACTACCATCTGTAATGGGATCTGATGCCCTCTTCTGGTGTGTCTGAAGATAGCGACAATGTTTTCACATAAATTAAACAAACAAACAAATAAACAAACATTAAAAATAAAAAGGAGGTTCCAGGTGTGATGACACACATTTATCATCCCAGCATGGGAGAAGGAGACAGGCAGGGGTCCCTGGGGCTCACTGGCCAGCTAGCTTAGCCTACTTTCAAGTTCCAGGACAGTGAGAGAGAGATGGTTGTGGAAAAAAACAAAAAACAAAAACAAAAAAAAACGGTGGATGGAGGCCGAGGATGACACCAGGGGTTGTCTTCTGGCACTGGCAGGTGGCACATGCACACATGTAAACACACACAAGGAAATAACACACTACTATTTTTCTTTTAAGGATTTAAAAACTATGGGTATGTTCATTTATTTTTAAACACATATTTAAAAATAGAGTATGTGTGGGGTGGGGGGCATTATGTATGTGAGCTGAGGTAACTTGAAGGCTACAAGAGGGCATCAGATGCCCTAAAGCTAGAAATACAGGTGATTCTATAGGTGCTGGGAACTGAACCTGGGGTTCACCACAAGAAGAGTAAGTGATCTTAACCTCTGAGCCGTCTTTCCAGCCCTACTGTGATCTTCTTACAAGGTATTACATAACTGTATTTCATACTTAAACAAACACACAAAGAAAATCAGAGCTATACTCACTGAAAAGTCATGGCTCCTGCTTCCAAGGTACATCTGGTAGGGGACTGTTCATTCAACTTTCGAAAGAGTTGCTTAGCCTGACTCTGATACTGTTGAAGGTCCCGGCCTGACTGAAAAAAGATAACTTCATTGAAAAAATTTAATACACGTACACACAAAGCTATATCAGTGAGAAGGATCATGACATCACAAGAATATTAGGTAAATAAAGTCCTTCATTTAGTAGTTATTAAGATTCATTCAATAAAAAAAAAATCTTACTTTTAGAACAAATAAGAAAATCTAACTCCTAGTATTTCCAAGATCCCAACATGTAATTGCAAGAAGGAAAACTACATGCAAGGTATTTGGTGTGCTTTTTACTATTAGATATCTCATAACCATCCTGCACACACTCGGAAGAAAGTTCTGAGAATCAAAGACTGATGAATCTCATCATTCTTTTTAAATGCTAGTGTATCAACAGAATCTTTCGCAAAAGTGGAAGAACATTTAAGTGAAACTGTATGTGCATGCCTGTGAACACTGCCACTGCAGCTAGGCAAAATGAGTAGCTATCCTTTATTACATCAATCTATCTGGTTCTCCAGCGTAAGAGGTAAGCTGGAATAAAGAGGGATCAGGATGAAAAGGACAACACTCAAATGGTTAGTAAGTATCTCCCTGAACAATTTATTGAAAAGAAAAGGAGGGGGTATTCTGTAGTTGCATCATTTTGAAAGGATAAACATCATACCTTACTACCCTACTAGATCAAAGGAGAAAGGCAGTACATGAAGAATGAGAAACAATGCACAATCCTGAGGAGGAGAGGAGGATGCCTTGCCAGCTATGGCCTGAAGGTCTCTATTGCCCAGATATATAAGCTGACAGTATTTTACCACCAAGCTGATAGAAGGAAGTGGAGTCTTTGGGGGATGCTCAGTCATGATGATGGAGTGCTAATTGTTAAGGTTGATGTTCCTGTATGAAATCCCAGAAAGCCAGATCGGTCCCTGTACCACACAAAGACTCATACAGAGTTGCTATCTATGAATGAGAAGCAGCCACCAAATCTGCTAACCTTGTCATCTTGGACTTCTCAGTGTCTTTTGTTGTTTATAAGCCACCCAGTTTATGTACACTGCCATGTAACAGAAAGCCCTAATTATTCCATTTGTAGAATTATTTATTTTGTATTGAAAGACAGACTAGCCTTCCTTTGGTAGATTTCTCATAACACTGAAATAAAAGTGCTTATATTAGTTTCCCCAGAGTCTGGGTCTGGGGTCTAACTTTGAGGGAGCTCACCATGAAATAGTAAGCTTCTAGACAAGATACTACTGAGCTGACAGCACAAAGGAGGAGGCAGTTAGAACATGGCAGATATGCAAAGATACAGATGCACAAAAATGATGACCTGAAATTCAAAAAGTGAAGTAATGAAGTAATGTAAGCCAAGAGAGTCAGGCAGAGTACACTCAATGAATAACTGTGGATCATTCATCTTGTTTAGCCTTGTTGTTATGGCAATGATCTGTTATAATGCTATTCATTTGAGAAAATGTTTTTGTGTCACTGTATGTATGTATGTATGTATGTATG
>JADRCD010193143.1:42498-70826 GCA_019843815.1 Montemys delectorum | reverse complement strand
GCTGCACAACCATGCCCTGTGCTGTTCTCTTGGTCAATACCTAAGAGTCAAACTAACGGGTCCTAGGGTAGGGAGGCGGCTCTCCTGCGCCCCCTGCTGACTGCTGAGGGCTGTGCATTTACTCACTACTTACTTACCATCCTTGGTAAGATACGTTTAAGTCTTTTGTCATGAGCAGATCTAGTAAGTTTCTTGTTTGAATAGTGTTTTCCCCAATCTGTGACTTAAAATCCATGTCTTTGTGTTTGACGGATTATGTTTTATTTATTTGAAATTCTTTGGAGTTTAAATATATAACTAAAGGACACTCTCACTTGCTATAGGACCGAGGTAGCAGTCTCTGGAATCCTCTTCACTAGGAACTTAAAACAAAGCTGCACTTTTTCTGGTTTCCATTAGTTTTAAAAAATATATTTATTTTGTGAGTGTGCTTGCGTATGTACATGTTGTCACATGTGTGCCTTGATGCATGGTAGAGGTCAGAGGACAGAGGACAGAGGACAGAGCCTTTCACTATGAGAGTCCTGTGCATGGACGTCGGTTAGTCTGGCCTGGTTGGCAGGCTCAGTGAGCCACCTTGGCAGTCTTTTTACATTACTGATAAAAACCTGACATCAGTCACATAGTAGTTTTCCCCTTATGCTTTTCTCCAGTATCTCTTACCTTTACTTCTGATAACGTGACTGTGAAGGAATGTGGAATGCTATGATGTGATGTAACATGGAATGCTAGGGTGTAACAGGAATTCTGAACACGTCAAAGCTGAAAACACAAGCTATTACCTCAGGCTGTCCCACTGCCTTGTTTTTCTTTTTATGGCTTCAGAGTTACAATGTGGGGAACCATTACACAAGCTCTGAGGTTGTAGTTACTGGGGTGTGTGTGTGTGTATGTTTTAATTAAAAGTTAAGTGACATGAAGCAATTGTATATATTTATAGGCCACATATGTACACAATGGAATGGCTAGCACAGGATGACTTGGGCTGTGCACTAGATCCACTCACCAGCCATTAGCTTACTGCTTTTCCCCTTCTCCCTGCTAAGTCCATCTATGATTTTGTTTTTCTCCCTCTCCCTCTCTCCCTCTCCCTCTCTCCTTCTCTCCTTCCTTCTTTGGAGATAATGTTTCTGTTTTTCCCTGGCTGTTCTGGAGCTCGCTCTGTAGCCCAGGCTGTCTCCAAACTCAGATCCACCTGCCTCTGCTTCCCAAGTGCTGGGATTAAAGGTGTGCACCACTGCCTGACATGATTTTTTTTTCAAGGACTATATTTTTCTTAGTTTTAGAATTTCCACTTAGTATTTAAAAAAAAAATCCTGTGTCTATTTACATTTATAAAGGATGGAAACACAGGGTGAATCCGTATCTTAGCTTGGGGTTCACCTTACTAGGACATTTCCATCCTCCTGACTGTCAGGAGAGGATGCCAATTGAGCTGTTTTCTCAGATGAATGGCTCTGGTTTAACAAGCAGCTGGTTTGGGTTAATTTCAGCTTTGAAATGTTCCGGGGGTAGACAGCTCAATCTGAGTTTGTCTTCTGTCTTCAGCTAGGCTGCTATGTATCTATGCCAAGTCTCTGTGGCTTGGGGTTCAGGTAGGGCTTTGGACACAGAATTTAGGACTTCTCTTGATTTTTCTCATCAGTAGCTCACAGCTTATTCCTGTGGTTTGCAGGCCATAGCGACTATCACTTTCTATCAGAAACCCTGACTCCCCAGCAAATGTAGCTGAAAGAGAAAATTCCTGCTGTGTCACTCTCTGCTGAGTGTGAGCTTTCCATCAAAGTGCTGAGCACACTGTCTCTGCTTCCATATGATGACCACAGTTTATAGCTGCTACCCTTGGGAGGGTGGAGCCAGCAGGGCCTACTCAGTCCCTGGTGGAGCTGAAGTCTTTCCCAGTGGGACTGAAAGGTGCTGATACAGAACTGACAGTCTCAACCTAGGAACTGAGCCCAGTGACATGCAACCCCAGGACTCCTGCTGGCTTCTGTTGGTTTGTGCATCAGCTGGGCAGTACTAGTGAGCTTGTACACGAGAGGCATGCTCCACGGTAAGGGCTGCCTCTTTGCTGTCACTGAAAGCACCTGGCAGCTCATTTGCAGGCCAGTGTCCGTTGGTTTAGACTCTTTCTGTGTTTAAGCTTTTTCTTTTTCTTTTTTTTCTAAATCTGGCTTTTCCTCATAGGTGAGGTCTCTGTTGATTTTGGGATGCTCACAATTAGGAAAGCTGTCTTTCCTCTGCATCCTGCAAACTATAGCAGACGATCACTGTGCACTTTTTCACCCTTCGTGCCTTAGACAGCAGATACAGCAAGATACCATGTGGCCCTGACAAGTACTCCACAGAATATGGGGCCCAGGGCTGCATACGGGTCTGGCTAGTTGCTGTGAGTTCTTGCTGGGATCTGCTGTGTCCTCCTGTCAGGTCTATCCCTCAGGTCCTCTGGGAGGCTGTGGCCCTTTCTCACAAGGAAGTCTTCAGCTGTGAAAGGGAGCTTTGGAGAGGCATGGTTTAGATGAGTTTAGCTGAATAGAGGCTAGATGCTTTTTGTAACTGAGAGCTCTCACTCTGTTCACTGGACCCAGGAGGGCTCCGAGGTGACACACACCTTGCCTGAGGCCCCACCGTCACTGCTGCTCCCAACAGTTGCTGTAGGCAAGTGTTTATGGCTTGGAGTCTTCATAGGTCAGTTAAAAACAGCTAGATAAAATACAAAGCTCCTAGCTGTCATCTCTGTTTTATAGAGGGCTGGGCACAGTCTGAGGAAGCCCTGAAATGTGCTGTGGTATGAGTGGCTACACTCACCTCTGGAAGGGCTGGCTGGGTGCTGCGTGTCTGCTTGATGGCTTCCTCATATCGAGGTGGATCTTTTGTCTTCGTGATTGGGGTTGCAAACAAAGAGTGCTGGACAACAAACTGCTGGGGTGGGGGTGGTGAGCTAGGCTGCATCAAAGAAGGGAGAAATACTTGTTAGTTCTGGGCCAGCCATGTGTTCTTGAAGTGACTCAGCTTTGCGGTTCTATCCATAGTGGCTCAGTATCTCAAACACTGCGTAGCTGACAACTGGTGGCCAGGCAGGAATGTCAGTCACTGTCTATTCATCCTGTAGAAGCAGCACTGGTCACCACACATTCCAGGTGCCAGCATGACTGTAGAGTAGACAGCATGACTGTAGGGCAGACAGCATGACTGTAGGGCAGACAGCATGACTGGAGGGCAGACAGCATGACTGGAGGGCAGACAGCATGACTGGAGGGCAGACAGCATGACTGGAGGGTAGACAGCATGACTGGAGGGTAGACAGCATGACTGGAGGGTAGACAGCATGACTGGAGGGCAGACAGCATGACTGGAGGGCAGCAGATAGCACTGTAATGCTGTTATCACTAGGGTTTACCTTGCTGGATAGGCTAGGTCCATTTTGCAGGGGTGCAAGTGGGGCACTTCTAGACTGAAGAGCAGGGTTCGAGGTCTTACTGACAAAGGGCTGCTGGGAGGTTGGGCCAGGCTGCCTCTGATACTGCAGAACTGTGTCTGGTGCCGCACTGGTGAAGACCTGTGACAGTGAATTTAAGAAAAGCCATGTTTTAGAGCAGAGGCTCACAAATCCGCTTTCTAGGCTTGTGGCCACAGGCTCTCTGCTGGAAGCTTTGTCCTCTGCTAGGAGCATGAAGGCAGCCTTGACAGTGGGAGGTAAGAAGGCAGCTAGATCTGCAGACACCCATGGAGTTTGGGTGCCATGTGGACAGTGTCTACAGCTCAAGTAGCTTTCCTTGCTCACTGAGGCAATCTGGCCCCCTTCCTGGATATAGGGTTCTGCCTCCTACCCATGGACATCATCTCTTTGGACATCTCGGGATGTTCAAACATGCTCTCTCTGCCCCGTCACTGTTCCAGCTCAGAGGGTGGCCTCCACGGCTCTGTACTCAGTTCAGCTTTCTTTGTAGCTTCGGCCCATGGAGCCGCCTGCAAATCTCTTGCCTCAGCATTTCCCAGTTCATTAATCCTACTCCTGGACCTCCTGTGCTGCCACCCTTGGGCCTCTGTTCCTTACAACAAAGAAAGCTGAGCCTCCTTTAAACTTACAGAACTATAATAAAATGGCATTTGTGGCTTCTTGGCATGGTCATGTATGACCGTTTTCACTCATATCAATGCTGCTGTTGATAAGCTGGACCCTCTGTTTCACTCTCAAGTTGTCTCAGCACCCGTGGTTCAGCATTACCTAAGCTTACAGACTACGGTGCCTAATTACCTCTTCAAGATCAAAGCTCTGAGCCTACCTAAGACCCAGGATGAGATCATCTGTCTTTGAGGCTTTAAGGTTACATCCTTTTCTCTTTTCTCCCTTTTTCTGAGAAAGGGTTTGACTATGTAGCCCAGGCTGCCCTCAGTGGCCCAGGCTGCCCTCAGCCTACCCAGTGATGGGATCACAGGTGTATGACACCTGACCTCCCATCTCTTCCTCCATGATGTGGCACACACTCTTATAGATGAAAACATATGAAGTTCTAACTTGAGAGAAATCCCAGAAATATCTTTTTTATCTTCAACTACCTTTCCCTATTGAACAGCACATATAATTAGAAAAGAAATATACCTCAAAATTCAATAAATCTTCCCTACCAGAATTATAAAAACATGCTCTGTAACTTACTTGGAAAAGGCTTGGACTATTTAATCATCTTTCACACTAAAGACTTTCCCCAGTCCTAGACAAAGTATCTGTGTTCAAATAGGTTTGTTCTATGGCTGAGGATTAAAAGAACACACTTCTGGGATGACGCTCACTGACAGGGGAGAGGTGACAGAAAAGAAGAGCATTAGTCTCTCTTTGTAAGCATCCCACCTTTCTTACTGGCTGAGGCTGGCCCAACACATGCTGCGGGAAGGCTTCCTGCTTCTGAGGCAGTGCTGAGGTCAAGGCCGAGGGCAGGGCAGCAGTTGGGACTTGTGTGGCAGCGGCTATCTGAGGCTGAGCCTGGACTCCTCCTTGTGCTGCGGTCTAGGGAGGAAACAAAAATTAATCTTAGTGTCAAGAAGCACAACTGTTTTTTTTGTCTTTGTCCTGGAACTCACTCTGTAGACCAGGCTGGCCTCGAACTCAGAAATCCGCCTGCCTCTGCCTCCCAAGTGCTGGGATTAAAGGCGTGCGCCACCACTGCCTGGATGTTTCTTTTGTCTTTTAAAAGATTTATTTGGGGCTGGAGAGATGGCTCAGCGGTTAAGAGCACTGACTGCTCTTCTGAAGGTCATGAGTTCAAATCCCAGCAACCACATGGTGGCTCATAGCCATCTGTAATGAGATCTGATGCCCTCTCCTGGCGTGTCTGAAGACAGCAACAGTGTACTTAAATATAATAATAAAATCTTAAAAAAAAAAAAAAAAAAGATTTATTTACTAAAAAGTACACTGCAGCTCTCTTCAGACACTCCAGAAGAGGGCGTCAGATCTTGTTACAGATGACTGTGAGCCACCATGTGGTTGCTGGGAATTGAACTCAGGACCAATGGAAGAGCAGCCAGTGCTCTCAACCGCTGAGCCATCTTTCCAGCCCAAGAAGCACATCTGGAATTGAGTTTATAATGCAGTGTAACTGTTTGCTTAGATGACATGACACAATGGTTACAGTCATATACTTTGGTCCATCTGTATACATCTGATCTTTAGCAATTTTTCCCTTCCTCTGTCACCCCTCCCCACTTCCCTGGAGATGGGGACTGAGGATTCAAAATTGTCTAGCTTCCTGAGAAACACAGTGCTTCATTATGTACAGTCACCCACCCAAACAACATACTGGGACTTCTATCAACATTCTCTGGGTGAGCTCAATGATATCCTAAACCAGTGACAAATGCCAGACAGCCATCTTTTTGATCTCACTGTTCCTAAAGGTGGCTAAGATTTCACTTGAAAAGTTTTGAAGGCAGAAAATGAGAACAAGACAGCTCTACACATTATGTAACCCACGATACCCAACAGCCTACAGAATTACTTTTAAGTCTGTAGCATACACAGTCTAGGAACAGCCAGAGATGCTGGACATACAGCTATATACAGGTCCAGTAGAAAACAGGCTTTGTTCTTGTATCAATGGCAATAAAGGATTTGAATCCATTGGCCCCCTAGTATATGCTACAGAACAGATTTCTAATGTATGGGTACTCTGCACACCTCTGCACATCACGCAGGGGTGTTAAATTGCTTTACACTTGTTGAGGGTGTTTGGGTACTGACTCCTGAACCAAGGTAGGAGCTTATTTCTGCCACAGCTACTAGGCAGATCTAAGCTGAAGCACTGGATCCAATGGCTTATTTTTCTTGTGATCACATCTGTGTAAGGTCCACCACAAGTGCGCTATACAGCAAGAGAGCTAACCTGCAGGTCTCTGCAGTAAGAACCCCACTTCATGTTTTCCTCAGCTGAAGCATTCTTATATAAATGGCACCTCCCAAGAACAGGTATATGACACCTGCCACCATCTCCAGCTAGAGGACATGGGTTTGCATGTCATTATCTGTCCTCAGGCTCCTAGAAATGGAATGTTACTTAGAACCAGGGCAGAGACTGAAGTATTCAAGGTACACAGCCTATGCTAAAGTCATTAATCTTTAAATATGTATTTTTGTCTGTGTGCCTTTGTGAGTTTTATGTGCACATGTGTGCAGGTCACCAAGGAAATCAGAGGGCAAGGATGTTCTGGAACTAAAGTTAGACAGTTGTGACCTGCCTGATGCTGGTGCTAGGAACTAAACCTGAGTCTGCTCTCTACAACCCTGCATGTGCATGCAAGAGAACAGGGAATAGAACAGGAGGCCACCCTACCGTTTTTTATGATGTAAATAAGAGTGCTAGCTAGACCAACCCTGCCCCTCCTCCCGGACACCCACACCATGCCTTCTGAAACTGTAGCTCACAGCAGCTACACAACACAACTGCTCAGAGCTGGCTGCAGTGTTTGCTATATATAAGGCAACACTGTGAGATACAGTTCATACCTGGAGTTGGAGGCTGCCTACTGGGAGTTGCACTGAAGTAACATCTGAGCCCTGGATGGACACTGGCAACAGCAGCTGAGTTGTCTGTGTGGTCAGTAAGGTCTGAGGCTGAGCAACAAGGGTAGGTGGCTGTCCCTGGGAACTCAGGTAGAACTGCGAGACAACATTCTGCTGCTCTGCTTGGGCCATGGGGACCTCCTGCTTGATGACCACAGCCTTTTTGGCAACAAGGGTCTGGCTACCTGTGGAGATGGGCTGGCCTACAGAGTGGCCAGGCACTGTGATAGGCTGCTGGGAGCTGGAGCAGTCAGGGAGTGAGGCCTCATCCTTGATGGAGGACCCGACACTGCCATGTTTCGGATCTGATGTATTAAAGGGATGTGGGGGGCCACTGGGCTGAGGGTCTGGCAGTCGCTGCTGCCCACGTTTTTCCACCTCAAGCTGCATCTTGAGGACCTCCACAAGCTTCTGTTCTTGTTCCAGTTTCCTTTTGAGCTCTTCAATCTGCTTCTCCTTCTCCTGAAGCTTGCGGTCCTTCTCAGCAGCATCGAGTTCTAGGGCTGGCAGGGTGCTACTGCTGGGGCTCAGGCTGTCCCCAGGGCTTGCCACGCTCAGGGGAGACGAACACAAGAACTGGGAAGGTGACATCATAGTCATGATCTCTGTGAAGGTGGCTGTCATGTTTGTGTCATCAGTACTGAGACTGGACTGTTCGGAGGGTGGTGGTGATATGGGCAGAGGGGAATGGGCATTTTCAACATGGGGCACACTGCTGGATCCAGGAGGTGGCAAGTCTGCCTTGAAAGTGGACAGAGAACTAGTTACAGCATTATGTAGTGTTGTGACTGGCAGTGTCACTGTGACCTCTGGGTTACTGGTGACAATAGCTGTTGATGACACTGCCACAATACTGCCAGTGGTAAGGTTACTACTGGTCACTTCCTGGTAGGGTTTCAGGCGTTCAATGAGGTCTGGTTTAGTTCCTGACACAGGCAGACCCCTCAGTTTGAGTTCTGTCTTCAGCTCTGACACCTGGAGGCAAAAGACACATCAGGTGCTTGGTTTTATGAGTCTTCCACCACATAAACACCAGAACATCCCTCCGTGGCCCACAGAGGGATGGTAACACTCCCAGTAGATGTCTGAACCTGATATATATATAAACAGCCTTCCTCCATTTGTACACACTGTGACAACTTAAGTCTACAGAGAAGGCACAGAAGCCTGTGAGCAGTAACTAGAAAACAGGTGATGCTGCAGTAATCACCATAGAGAAGTGGTCTCTCCTCAGGGTGCTCAAATAAGGCACATGGTTAGCAAATGAGAATTAGTATCAGTTATTTGAAATCTAACGTCTAGAGGAATAAAAAGAAAACACTTCCATAAAGGGTGCCAGGGTGTTGCTAAAGTTGTCCATCTATAGACAACTGGCACATGACAGGCAAACCTGGCCATCTGCTCATGTGCAAGGAAGGCACTCAGGGGTGAAGAGCTGGAGGTGGAGTTTTTACCTTTAAGTCGTCCAAGCTAGAGGGCAGTGGTCCCGGCCTCCTTGCCTGCACGGTTGTGCTGCTGCTGCTGTTCTTGTCAGTTCTTCAAGAAAAAAAGAAATCAGAGCTTACAGCAAGTTCGGTCTAGGTTTGGGTCTATTAGCAATCTATCAGCTTACAAGGAGATTCGATTGCAGATCTAGACAGGATAACTCAGTACTGTGGAAATGTCAAATGCATCCCGCTCCAGTCAAATCCCTAGAAGCTCCTTCTGTTTGTGTGGGGGACACTGAGAAGGCCATGCTATGCTTTATGCAGAAAGGGCCAAGAACTGGGATCGGCTCAGGCGTCCTTGCAAGGGAAGCTGCAAGGGCTCGAGGGCTGTGGTGCACGCTGCTTCTTAGCAGCTACCAAGGGCACTTCCTGATGTGATGCACTTAAAGCCCTAGTCTTAGAAATGAAGTTCTCCGAGGTGAAATGATGGGAGTCTTATGTCTCATCTTAGAGTTTTAAGAACTCAGTCTGTGCTCTTTCTTTTACTGCCATTCAATATTGTTGCTACAGGGCACATTTCCTGTGTATTTTCTGAGTCAACCTTGCCATGAAGTTTGAATAACAGCTATATTGTGCTTTCCCATCTCTACACTCTGATGTTTTAAGCATGTGCTTCACGATATGGTTGAAATTACCAATGGATTTCATCTTCACCATGATATTTTTATCTTAGGAGAAGCAAACTGATAATCACCCTATGGGGGCTTTTATTTTATAACCGCACCTTTAGTGGGCTTCCTAGAAAAGTGGCCTGGACCGACCTACAGGGTCAGTGAGGTCCCGTCTTACTGAACAGCTCACTAAGAGTACTTTTCTAATGACAAGCTTTCTGTCTTTTCATACTGTCCTCCAGAGCTGGGTAAGTGGCGCGTCAAAGATGGGATTTTCTATTCAGAAAAAGCAGATTGGGATGCACACTTAAGACTCCTCAGTCACTGGGTCGAGGGTACAAACTTGCCTGCCCTGGCCCTCAGGCCAGGTTTCAAGCTGTACAGACGCCGCCCTTCTCTGGTCCCTGTCTATCACTTCTGATCCATCCTGTCCCTACCTCGTCATGGCCCCTTTGCCCCTGCACATTTCCAGGCTCCTTTGCTCTCAGAATCCAACTGCTGTCTTTAATGATTCAGTCTTACCCAGTTCCCACTGTCTAAGACACTGGCACTGTCCGCCATGTGGACCTGAGTCTACTGCAGACAGCTCTCCTTACTTACTGCCTTTCACCTGTCTTAGGAACGGAGTGTGGTCCCCACCAGACAGCTGTCTTGGCACCCTTACATGCTGTTCCTCTTTTCCTGTGTGGAAGAGCCTTCCATGGGGAGCTTTCCCTTGCTCCTGCCTCTCTGCCCTTGCTTCTTCCCTGTAGGTGGATATGCATCCTGAGAGTTTTCTTACAGCAGTTGATACTGATAGGTCCTGAATAGTTGTGAAAGACTCACAGACGACTGAAGGGCAAATGCTGGACGAGATGATAAGCCACAGTCACTTTGGGATTTTAGACACTGGTGATCCTGGACCACAGCCAAGTGAGGGTGGTCCCTGAGCAGAGTACCTGGACATACCCAACCTTCTGTAACCTGGGATCCTCCCAAAGCTGGGGTACGAGCCATGCCGGGACAAATCCCTGAGCACAGGCTTACTTGACGGGTGCGGGCAGGATGGTCTGGTAGTTGTAGTGCTGCTGCTGCTGTTGCTGCTGCTGCTGGCTCAGGATCTGCAACTGTAGGAAGAGCTGCTGCTGCTGCAGCAGGCGGGCATAGTTGGAGTCCATCTGCGGCTCGTTCTTCTCCCCTTTCTGGTTCGGTGGAATGTACTGGTGGTACTTAAGCTTCTTCACTCGGGGTTTTGGATCTTTGCATTTTTTGCTACGGTGTTTGTCATTTGGATTCTTGGGATGGCTTTGCTAATTTTGGAGAAAATAATAAAAAGGAGAACATTTTAAGACGTGTCAGAGTAACATAGACTGAATCTGCTTGTTGATCAATGCTGAAAGTGCAAAGGAACTTGTATTTGACAGAGTAGGAAATGTCTGTTCCTGATATAATTACTGTAGTACCCTTGCTTAAAGCAAGAGTTTCAAACTTACTGCTAACTAACCCATCTTATTCTCGGAGAGAGGAAGAGAGAGAAGAGTCAGTTCAGGAGAGTGAAACATACACGATAGCATGCATCTTAGTGATTCACAAGTAACACAGTGGAGTGCTTTAGACAGTCCTGAGTGGCCCTGGCAAACAATACATGAACTACATTTCAGAAACCACAGACCTGGGCCTGCGATTCCAGCACTCAGAAAGTAGGAACAGGAGGATTAGGAGTTCAAGGTCAGCCTTGGCTACAGAGTCTAAGGCCAGCCTAGGTTACACAAGACCCTATCTCAAAATAAAAAAACCACAAAGACAACTGCAGACCTAGTTTGATTCAAAGATTGTCATTCTACATTGCTCCCTTGGCTTAGCCAAGATGCTTGGTCTGGCACTGCTGATACAATAACAGATATCTACTCTGGGCTTCCTGCATAGAGACACAAAGATGCTCATGTATAGTATCTCCTAGTGACAAGCAGGTATCATAAGGAAATGATTATGTCACTATTACAGTGTAACAAAAAAAAAATACTTATGGGCACATCCCTTTAATCCCAGCACTTGGGAGGCAAAAGTAGTCAGATCTCTGTGAGTTCAAGGCCAGCCTAGTCCTGGAGTGAGTTCCAGGAAAGGCAGGGATATACAGTGAAACCCTGTCTGGAAAAAACAATGCCAAAACCAAAAACCAACCAACCAACCAAAACCACCATCACCACCATCAAACACAAACAAACAAAAATACGGCTATGGAAAAATAAGTAAATGCTTCCTTCTAGTGAGAATAAGATAGACTACATAAGTAGTTTTAAGGAAAATAATTTAAAACACTAGTGTTTGAGGTTTGGTCTATTGCTATGCATTTTAATGCTAAATTGTATATCAGAAGGCCTATGCCTATAGTGATTTCTCAAGTTTATATAAGCTTTGGTTGTGCAAACATTGTTGATTTAACACCATTGGTTAAATAAGCTTGGCTATAGCCAATTACTAGAGGGATTTGGGTTTAAAGTGACCAGGTTAGGAGAGACAGCCTTGAGATGAGGAGAAGGAAGTCGCCATGAGGGGGAGATGGACGATGGGCACACAGTCAGGAGAAACAGCAAGTATCTGGGGTACACTGCTGGGGAGGGAGCCAAGCCAGCAGTTAGAGTAGGTTAGGGGTGACCTCCAGTAACCTCAAGGTCAAATAAAGTAACCACAGTCTGAGTCTCATTTATGTGTAAGCTAGTGGGGGATAAGCTTAGATACTTTTGCCCTGTCTTATGATTGACAAGGCAACTTTTCCTGAGTTGTCCTTTTCAGTTTCAAAATAATCAGACCATTCTCTGCCTTTTGGTATTCATACTACAACTTCATTTGAAAAGAAAAACAAAAAATAGAGCAAGTTTGTTTGGCTTCTCATATTCTGGCCTATTTTTGTTTTATCTTATCTGATTATTCTTTAGATGCCTGTTTGTTTTCTAATGAGAGAAAAAAAGAGTTTAGGGAGAAAAGATGGGGAGAATCTCGAGGAGTTGGGAGAAGAGAAACTTTGATTGGAATATATCATTTGAAAAACATCTATTTTCTTATGAAAATTAATATTACCAACATATCCTAATCGATTGAAATCCAATAATATGAGGAATTAGAAATTTGTTGATTGCCATCCAATGGTCTCTCTAATTTGGTAATTGGAGAAATAGGTCCAATATTGTACAATCCATATACACTTTCAGCTTGTTTGTTCATGACAGTGTCTGGCTGTGTACAACATAAGGGTCTTGAAATCTTGCTTCTTCTATCTCAGCCTCTCTATTAGTAGTATTATTTATTTCATGTTTTTATACCATACTCTGGTTTTCAGAACAGCTTATATATTTCAAAAGTATTTATATACCCAAAAGAAACAGATGATTAACTAGGGAGTTGCTTGTAAGAGAACAACAAAGAGTGAGACTGAATGCTTTGCCTGATGTTTGTAACTCTTGTATCAAGTTTCAAGAAGAGGACTTTATAAGTTACTCTTTCTCTGAGATGAATGCTTTTCCAAATTATCACAGCCAATGAACCAAATTCTTATGCTTACCTAATGTCTGTGCCACCCTCCAAGCAGAACCATTGTTCACTGAAACAGTTGGTGAATGACTTTATGGATAGACCATAATCATACACCATTTCTTTTCTTTTCTTTTCTTTTTCTTTTTTTTAATTTTCAAGACAGGGTTTCTCTGTATAGCCCTGGCTGTCCTGGAACTCACTCTGTAGACCAGGCTGGCCTCGAACTCAGAAATCTGCCTGCCTCTGCCTCATAAATGCTGGGATTAAAGGTGTGCCACCACCGCCTGGCCATACACCATTTCTTAAATGAATGTAATCTGTTCTCTGTGGGCTGAGAATAAAGTCACTCACTTAAGTCAAATAGCTTTGACCATAGCAGGAAGTCTGTATCCAAAAATCGTGCCTACAATTCATTTCTTGGTGCAGCAGAACTATCAACTCTCAGCTTAGCTACTAGGGAAGTAAAATCCTTTGGTGATGTGAGGATCATTGAAGTACAGCCTTTTTACAATGAAATCCAATGTCTAAAAATTGTTCTTATTTTGGACTTGTACCACAGTAAGAGCCAAGATTTTAAACTCTACTAAATACAAAACAAACAAACAAAAAGACTTTATATATTTATGTTCATTTAAGAAAATACTAGTAGTGATGTATTATTTTGAAATTTACAGTTAATATGTTTGGAGTTATTTAAAATTTATATTGAGAAAAATGTATTTTCACTACTGCTGTAGACGAGCATCTACATAAGACTGTTAAATTGATTGTTGTTTTATATCAAACAACTTTTATAATACTTATTTTTATTGTTATAATATTTTATAAATTTTAAGGAATATGACAAAAAAGATATTGTAGGTATTGAAGGGGAGGTCTCTGGGAGGAGTTGGGGTACAAAAGGGAAACAATGTGATTTAATTCTATTTACTTAAAATGTTTTTAAATGTTAATAAAATCAGATAAATTGAAATCATGTAACTTTTCTCATCATAATGCAATAAAAGTTAAAAAAAAAAAAGAAAAACATCTATTTTCTTTTTTTTGTTTTTGTTTTTTGGAGACAGGGTTTCTCTGTATAGCCCTGGCTGTCTTGGAACTCACTCTGTAGACCAGGTTGGCCTCGAACTCAGAAATCCACCTGTCACTGCCTCCCAAGTGCTGGGATTAAAGGCGTGCGTCACTACTGCCCGGCTGAAAAACATCTATTTTCAATAAAAGAAAGAAAAAACAACAAGACAACAAAATGAAACCAAACAGTGGGCTGGAGAGGTGGCTCAGCTGTAAAAGTACTGGCTGCTCTTGCAGAAGATCTGGGTTTGGGGCACTCATATGGTACACGCATATACATGAAGATGAATATTCATACAAATAAATAATGAAAACCCCAAGACAAAAGAGGACATCATTCCTAAGCTGCTGTAGTCATAGACAACTGACTAGATCTTCTGAATAAGCAACATATACGTGCTCATAACCAAAGAAGATCGAGAGCAGAGACTGAAGCTGTTAACATACTTCGGCACATTCTTCCTGCTGAATGCCAGGGTAAAGTGTATGCTTACTGGAGCAGCACTGAAGGTGGCTCCCTCTCCCTGCACAGACTACATGTCATGAGAATGGTTCGGTAGCATGACTTTTATAGCAGGGTTACAAACAGCTAATGGAAACAGGCTGATAGATTCACAAGAGCTCAGTGTGCATCTTTTCCATAAATCTGTGCTTGGGACATCACACTGCACTTGAAGCCGGTGGCTCTGGTGGGAGCCGGTACCCTGTAGAAATTGGCAAGGCTTTAGCTTGCCTTTCAGCCTGCTCAGCTATTACACACTCTTCAGCACACCACTCAAGCCTGCAGGAGGCCTTGATCTACCCCTCCCTCTGCCTTCCCTGGGACCACACAATCATCCTTGGTGCTTCCTCCCCAGAGTCAAAGCCCTTCCTAAAAGGAGGTCGTAGTGAAGCAGAGGAGGCAAGAGGTGACATGGACAAGCTAGCAGCCTGGCTCTTTTAGTGCCATTCAGGGATACAGGGTGGTGGAGGAGATACTGGAACATGTGTTAGGAAGTGACTTTGTTGTTATTCCTGGTTCCAGTACTAAGCTGGGAAAAGGTGTCCTGGAGTTAGATTCCCACTGATTTAGACAGTCGTGGTGGGAAGGTCGGGGAGAAGGCTATACTCATCTGAAGGGCATGCTTTTGCCCTGCAACTGAGTGCTGCCTGACCATCAGGGCAGAAAAGCGCTGGAGGAGAACATGGGAGACTGGACCTTTCTGGCCATGCCACCACTTAACTTATTTGAGGGTCAGTTTCTTCATGTTGGCAAGGTTAGCTAACACTAATATCCTATGTAGTTCAAGAGCTCCAAGACATGTACGCTGCCAATTTTAGGAAAAGCCACCTATAAAATGATTAAATTGTTCCTTGCTCTCCTACTATTTTATTATAGGACTTTAAGAACTTTTAAAATGTACTATATATAAGTTTTTTTCCCCTCCTTTGAGACTTATTCTAACTGAATTATTTCAACCAAGTGCTTTGGCTAAAATGGCTAACCCAAAAACCTTTCCAGAGTTTCTGAACAGCATACATTCTCATCTGGATACCAGAGAGAGTCTCCACTTTTGTGTATAAATTATTCCCAAAGCCTGCTGTCATAAGGCACCTATGGGAGGCTGTACGTCCAGTGCTGTGCTGAAGTGAGTCATCTGAGTGTGCTCAGCTGGTCAGGCTGCTGATGGAAGGATTCCTGAAGCGGGTCTCACAGCCCAGCTCTTCATCATTTTTCTGTTCTCTTGAGGACAGGTCACGTGTTGACTCAGCTTATCAAGCACTACAGTTTAGTTTTCAAGGTTTGGGTTAAAAACATGTGGGAGGTCAAGACACAAGTTCATAGGTTGAGACAGAGCCACTGAGTGGAGTCCTGGGTACCCACCTTCACCAGTGTTGGGCCAGACTTCGCTGAGGACACAGTGTTTGTGGGGAGGACAGGAGCTGTAGACCTTGTGGGAGGCTGGTCTGCAGTTAGAGGGGTTTTCAAGAATTCAGGAACTGCTGGGGACACTGAGGTAAACTGTTGGGAAAGGCAGAAAAAGACAAGGCCATGAGATCAGTGACTGTAGGAAGACTAGAATTACCAAAAGCCCCTTCCTGACTATCCAGTACAAAATGGTCAGCCTCAAACTATATTCACATAAACAACAGAAATGGACTCAGCAGGTTGGTTTTATGTTTGTACATACTTACATACACATATGTAATAATGATAAAGCATAAGAGGCTCTCAATTTGAGAGTGGGGGGATGTTGGAGGGGCTCAAAGGAGGAAAGGGAGGGGTAAGTGATATAATTCTATTTTAATTAAAAATGTATAAAAACTTAAAAATATTAAAAAAAAATGCCAGGTGGTGGTGGCACACACCTATAATCCCAGCACTTGGGAGGCAGAGGCAGGTGGATTTCTGAGTTCGAGGCCAGCCTGGTCTACAGAGTGAGTTCCAGGACAGCCAGGGCTACACAGAGAAACCCTAATTCAAAAAAACCAAAAAAAAAAAAAAAAAAAAAAAAAAAAAAAAGTCTACAAACATGAAACAAAGAAAAATATACTATTGTGCCTAGGATCCAAAGGAATTACATATTTAATCTTGATGAAGCAGGTTATTTACCAGTTACCTCTGTAGCAATGGATAGCTAAAACTAAGTAAGGTTAGATATATGGTAGTGGTTTTAGTTTTTCCCCCTCAAAAATCTGGTTGGAACCATCCTTATCTTTGGAAAAATATTCAAGACTCATAAAAATACCCAAAACAATATACGGCATTTTTAAAGTTTCCATTCTCACGTGGGGTCTGGCATCTCACAGAATGGATGTGCTTTGTACCCCTGCAGCTGGCAGCGTCTCAGTGAAGGCCTTTGTCACCCCAGGGCCTTCAATGTGCTGCATACCTCAGACTTCTGCCTCGGAGCTGATGCTAACTGACCACATCCATGTGTCTTTCAAAAGAGAAGCTGAATGATACATTCCCAGGAGACCGTCTCATTGCATCCTGGAGCTTCTCTTACAGATAGATGCTGGGCTTTTCCCCAACCAGTGGGCAGCAGCATGGAGCTGGGGTGAGGTGGAAGTCAGAAGAAGCTGCAGAAGGTCCCACTCCTTCTCAGTAGTACTTTACTCCACATGTGACATGTCATTACCACAGTGTCACCATCGTCTGTGCTGTGGCCTTGACTTCACGAACAAGACCCCTGACCTGCCCTTTCAATTCATCATTATAGCAACAATCTTGTGGAAGTATTTAAAATAGCAAACTGTTTTTCTCTTCCTTAAAATAAACAACCTGAAAACCTGGAGCACTATTAGCAACAAGAACTATGACACCTGATGTGAATAAGCACTAAGCATTTGTTTAATTGATGAATGGCGCTGTTGTTCGCCCTCAAGCCCAGCTGTGCCTATGTGAGCACAAGTCTACAGCTCTCTCCTTAAGGCCAGCTCCTGCTATTCATTTCAGCTTGTGATTATTAATGTTAAGACACTGTAAAGGACTCTGCAAAGATAGCTGTGGTCAGTTTCAATTCATCCAGAAATGGCATCTAGGGACCCGTCCTGTGTTCGTCAATACTAAGATGTCTGGCTTCCTGACAAACCTGTGGCCAGCCAAGTAAAAGGTGGCACTTCCTGTGGGACATGGCCTTATCTTATTAGTTGTTATGTAGAAAGAAGTATCCCTGGGCGGCCTGACAGGAGCAGTCCTTCGAGCTTGTATAATTGCTATATGAAGTGGAATCAAATGCTTACATTTTGTTTGTTTTTTAAATTTTTTTAGCTCTCCTATATATTTTTTAATCTTTATTTTTTTAATTGATTTAAGTTTTATTGCATTATGATGAGAAAAGATACATAATTTCAGTTTATCTGAATTTGTTAACATTTAAAAACATATTTTAAGTAAATAGAATTACATCCCATTCTTCTTTCCCTTTTGTTACCCCAACTCCTCCCAGAGACCCCCCTTCAATACCTACAATACTTTTTTTTGTTTTGTCACATTCTAAATTTATAAAATATTGTAACAATAAAAATGAGTACTATAAAAGTTGTTTGATATAAAACAATCAATTAAACAGTCTTATGTAGATGCTTGTCTGTAGCAATACTGAAAATACATATGTTTTTCTCAATATACATTTTAAATAACTCCAAACATATTAGCTGTATATTTTAAAATAATACATCACTACTAGTTTTTTTTTAAATGAACATAAATTGATAAGGTCTTTTTGTTTGTTGTTTTGTTTTTAGTAGAGTTTAAAATCTTGGCTCTTACTTTGGTACAAGCCCCCCAAAAAAAGAACAATTTTTAGACATTGGAGTTCATTGTAATAAGACTGTACTTCAATGCCCCTCACATCACCAAAGGATTTTACCTCCCTAGTAGCTAAGCTAAGAGCTGACAGTTCTGCTGTGCCAAGGAGTGAATAGTAGGCATGATTTTTGGATACTGATTTCCTGCTATGGTCAAAGCTATTTGACTTGAGTGATTGTCTTCATTCTCAGCCCACAGAGAACAGGCTACATTCATTTAAGAAATGGTGTGTGTATTAAGATGGTCTATCCGTGAAGTCATTCACCAACAATGAACAATGGTTCTGCTTGGAGGGTGGCACAAACATTAGGTGCAGGTAAGAATCTGCTTCATTGGCTGTGATGATTTTGAAAAAAATGCTTAAATTTTGAATTACACATTTATGTTCATACATTCTGCCTGGTGTGCTGACCAGCACAGGCAGTCATGATATATTTGAGAGTAAAGTGTTAACAACTTGAAGAGTCATCAGAACGTGGGGATGCTCATGAGGATGTCTCCTGGCCTGCATCCCTAGGCTGTGCCTCCTTTAGCCTCTAAAGCAGATGCTGTCTTCTCATTATCTCTACTTCAATGTGACTGTTATTCAGACTAACTCCACTGAAATACAGTGGTTGTTCACTGTACCTAATGTGAGGCTAACAAGTCGAAAGGAGAGAACTAGAGCCCTTAGGCATTCTGTTAGGCTTTGTAGCATGTCTTCAGAAAGACACAAAATATCCTCCCCAAATGACACCTAGGTCATGTCTAGTGTTAGGCTCCAATTAGGTAAACTCTCCAAAGAACCCAGGTGCCAGGGTTCTGAAATAACTATATTATAAAAGGGTTGAAAATATGCAGGCTACAAAGGACATTTTATCTGCTCTGTGGTTAACTGAGCAACATATCACCTTAGAGAGACTGCTAGGTGAATGTCTAAACTGCTCATTTCGTGAATCTCTAACTTTTATGACAGAATTATTTTCCTAAAGAAACAGAACTTGCAGACCTGACGTCCCATCCCACCACAGGGTATAGGATCATGATTGCTAGTACCTTCACTTTCATCCCAACACCATCAAAAAAATTTTGCCATGTAAGCACGAGGATCTGAGTTTAGAACCCGAGTATTCATGAAAAAAAAAAAAAAAAAAAAAAAAGAAGGCAAGGTCTGACAGTGTGTATCTGTAATCCCAGTGGTGGGAAGGTAGGTAGGAGGATTTTTGGTTAGCCAGCTTCGCCAAGTAAGTGAGCTGCAGGTTCAGTGAGTGCCCTTATCTCAAAAAGTAAGATGGAAGTAATTTGAGGAAGACACTAATGTTAATCTCTAGCTTACACACACACACACACACACACATACACACACACACACACACACACACAGACACACACACAGACATACACACACAGAGACACAAACACACACACACAGACACAAACACACATAGACACACACACACATAGACACACACACACAGACACAAACACACACACACAGACACAAACACACATAGACACACACACACATAGACACAAACACACACTGACACACACACACATAGACACAAACACACACACATAGACATACACACACACACACACACATGCAAACAATCACATGAACATATACAACACTTGACATCAATCTCTGGCTTCCACATATGTGTGTATATATACCAATATGTACATACAACACATTATTCAAAGGAAAATGTCAGAAAATATTAAATACTGGATATTTTGGATTTTTTTTTTTTTTTGGTTTTTCGAGACAGGGTTTCTCTGTGTAGCCCTGGCTGTCCTGGAACTCACTCTATAGACCAGGCTGGCCTCGAACTCAGAAATCCGCCTGCCTCTGCCTCCCAAGTGTTGGGATTAAAGGCGTGCGCCACCATCGCCCGAATACTGGGTATTTTGAATTTATATTTTGATATAAGTTCAAAAAAAAGACCTTTAACCTTAAAACTAACTTTTCTCTTACTAGAAATTGCTACAGGGGGCTGGTGAGATGGCTCAGTGGGTAAGAACACAGACTGCTCTTCCAAAGGTCCGGAGTTCAAATCCCAGCAACCACATCGTGGCTCACAACCACCTGTAATGAGATTTGACGCCCTCTTCTGGTGCGTCTGAAGACACCTACAGTGTATTTATTTATTTATTTAAAAATAGTTTATTTAATGTATACGAGTACACTGTAGCTGTCTTCAGACACATCAGAAGAGGGCATCAGATCCCATTACAGATGGTTGTGAGCTACCATGTGGTTGCTGGGAATTGAACTCAGGAAGAGCAGCCAGTGTTCTTACCTGTTGAGCCATCTCTCCAGTCCTATTTTTAATTTTTTAAAAAAGATTTATTTATTTATTTATTTATTTTTATTTATTTATATGAGTACACTGTAGCTGGGTGGTTGTGAGCTACCATGTGGTTGCTAGGAATTGAACTGAGAACCTCTGGAAGAGCAGTCAGTAATAATTATAGTATTTATATAAATATATATAGTATAAATACTGTAGTATAAATATTTATAGTAATAAATAAGTCTTTGGGCTGGAGTGAGCAGGGGCCGACTGGAGCAAGTGGGGTCTACTGGAGCGAGCGGGGTTGACCGGAATGAGCAGAGGTTCTAAAAGTCAATTTCCAACAAGCGGATGAAGGCTCACAACTATCTGTACAGCTACAGTGTGTACTCATATACATAAAATAAATAAATAAATCTTAAAAAAAGAACTTGCTACAGGAAAGTTCTGCCACTGTGGAGAAGAACTGAGAGCTAGAGTGAACCAGCTCGTTAGTCACCGCACAGTGCAAGCTCTGGCTGCCTCCCCTGTACACCCTGTAAATGAAAGCCCAGGTGTTGCTCTTTGGAAAGCTCTTCCTTTCCTATGTTGTAGCTTTCCAATCTCTAATAAATGTGCTTTTAATTCAGGATGCAGAAGAGATCTTGCTGAAGACCACAACATGAAAATAAACTCAAAACTGTGACTGTTGAGTACTGTTTATATATTTCAATTCCAACACAGATAAAATAAACAATACAAACCCAGACATGTTTCATATGTTGAATACAGCATGTAAAATTCTCATCTGATGAAGTGTGTCACATACAACCTTTTACTTGTTTCTATAGTATATACTTATAAGCTTACACCCTCAATTTTGTTTTGAGAGAAGGAAATAGGGTTTACTGTTCTATTTCAGGAATCTTTACATTATTCTGTTTTACCCTCAATAACCTTGCATGACATACACTTACTTTTAGACCAAGTAGCAGAACATTAGAAGTGCACAAAGGCACCAGCACAAGCTTTGGTGGGTCCTAGGCCAGTGCTTCCTTTATACATGCACCTATGGTGAGTGTGGGTACATGGACATAGTGCTGCTTTAAAAAGTGTGTGTTAAAATATAAACAAAAAGTGAGGCTAGAGAGACAGTTTAGTGGTTAGGAGCCCAAATAGTTCTTGCAGAGGATCTGAGTTTGGTTCTTAACACCAGACTCAGTGGCTTATAACTGCCGGTAACTAGCTCTAGAGGGGCAATACCCCCAATAGACATGCACATATAAATCAGTACGGCTAAGTACATTTAGAGGCATCCTTGATGTCTCCTTGACCCTTCGACCCTTCTATGAGCCCCATTCTTTTCCCATAGCAACTACTGTTCTATTTACTGTCTATGAATTCAATGACTTGACACAGTTCATGTCTGTCCCTTTGTGATTGGCTTGTATCTTCCCATTTTTTTTTTTTTTTTTTGGTTTTTCGAGACAGGGTTTCTCTGTATAGCCCAGGCTGTCCTGGAACTCACTCTGTAGACTAGGCTGGCCTCGAACTCAGAAATCCGCCTGCCTCTGCCTGCCTCTGCCTCCCAAGTGCTGGGATTAAAGGCGTGTGCTACCACTGCCTGGCCGATTGGCTTGCTCCTTTAGTATGATCCTTTAGTATGATTTTTCAGGTTCATTCATGCTGAGATTGGTGCAGAACCCCTTCCTTTCTAAGAGTAGCTTTTGTTTCTGCATTCAGACAATGTGCACACTCCTTTTCTGTTTGCCACGAGATGCTGTCCTCAGGAAACAGGCACAAATGCTTGGTAAATATACTATAGAGAATATATATGTTCTAATTCTTTGTTTCAACTCTTTGGTTGGTTGTTTTTAGGACAGGGTCTTACTATAAGGCCCAGGTTAGTTTGCAAAGAACTGGACTCCAGGTGTGGACCACACCACCCCACTTCCTGCTTTCCACTCAGAAACAGAACTGCTAGGTTATTGCTTGAGATCTATGTTAAACTATTTTCTTAGTTTCTCTGTGTGAGTGTGTGGGTGTGCAGTCGTGGAGGATGGGAGCTAACACTGGACTCAGTTCCTTTATTCTACTATGCAGGTTACAGGACTGAACTGACACCATCAGACTTGGCAGCAAACTCCTTTACTCACTTGAGCCATCTCACTGGCCCAGGAAAATTGTGTATATATTTTTAAAGACGTATTTATTTATTTTATGTATGTGAGTACACTGTCACTGTCTTCAGACGCACCAGAAAAAGGCATTACAGATGGCTGTGAGCCACCATGTGGTTGCTGGGAATTGAACTCAGGACCTCTGGAAGAGCAGCCAGTGCTCTTAACCACTGAGCCAATTCTCTAGCCTATAAAATTGTACTTTATTTTTTAAAGATTTATTTATTTTATTTATATGAGTACACTGTAGCTGTTTTTAGACACACCACAAGAGGGCATGGATCCCATTACAGATGGTTGTGAGCCACTATGTGGTTGCTGGGAATTGAACTCAGGACCTCTGGAAAAGTAGTCAGTGTTTTACTGCTGAGCCATCTCTCTAGCCCCATCAAATTGTATTTTTTTCCCCCCTGAGACAGGGTTTCTCTGTGTAGCCCTGGCTGTCCTGGAACTCACTCTGTAGACCAGGCTGGCCTCGAACTCAGAAATCCGCCTGCCTCTGCCTGCCTCTGCCTCCCAAGTGCTGGGATTAAAGGCGTGCGCCACCAACGCCCGGCTTCAAATTGTATTTTTAAGACACCATTTTTCTACAGGTACTATGTAGTTACATGTTACTACTATTGTAATAATACACAAGAATTCTAATTTTTCTACACATTTGCCAGAACTTGATGTTTTCTGGGTATGTGATAAGCATTTTGTGGCTTTATGTTTCCTTAATGATTTATTTTATGCTATGTGTGTTGTTTATATAACAATTATGATACACTAAAAGTCATCATATTTTATCAGCATCTTGCATTCTACCACTGTGACAAAACACCATGGCCAAAGCATCTTACGAGGAAAGGGCTCACACTTCCATATTGTTGTTCATTACCTAAGGAGTCAGGAGTGGCGAGAGCTGATGCAGAGGCCAGAGAGGGCGCTGCATGTGGGGGTGCTTCATATGGCTTGCTCAACCTGCTTTCTTATGGAACCTGCCCAGGGATGGCCCACTGAGAACAGGTTAGGCCTGCCCGAGCAATCACTGATAAGAAGGTACTCTACAGGCTTGCTCCTGTAGTTTGGTCTTTATGGAGGTGTTTTCTTAATTAGAGTCTCTCCTCTAAGATGACTTTAGCTTGTGTCAAATTGACATAACTTCTTTAGAGAAATGTCACTCAAGTCTTGTACCAGTTTTTGAATAGTGTTTTCTTGTAGGTGTCCTTTATGTATATCAGAAATAATTCTTCAAATACTTTCTCTCATTCGGCGGGTTGGTTTTATTTATTTAATAATATTTTACTTTTGTAGGTTTACTTTTTGTGGGTTTTATTCTGGTGATAAGATTTTTTTTTGTTCAACTCTTTTAAATTTTGATGAGACCTAATTATCTCTTTACTCTTATTGCCTGCGTCTTGTGTTCAAGACCCCAAACAGGACAAATATAAGGTTGAGATGACCCTCCTGCACTGTCTCCTAATTCTGTCCCAGTATCATAGCTCACAAGTAGGTCTTCCTGCTGAGTCCTACATTCATTCTGTGTAGGATTGTAAGGAAACAAACACACTCAGATTCATTCTCGTAATTATGGATATACTGTTGCCTAGCACTATATTTCTTGGTGGTCTTAGTGTCTTTGTCAAGGAGGACATCATCATATGCATGAGGACTCTTCCCTATAGGCTCTTATTTTAATGGGCTCTGATTCCACTTGGCTGTGTGCTTGTTCTTATGTTAGTATCATATTGTTTTGACTTCTGCTTCATAATAAGTTTTAAAACCAATGCATTATATATACATATGAAATTGTCAAAAGAACAATTTAATTAATAACATGTTAAAAAATACAGAAAGGGCAAGGCTGACAATATTGTATTCTTTTATGTTCATGATGATTTTAGTTTTCAGGGAACCTTATGATAGGGCTCACACTGAACCTGCAAATGTGTTTAGGTCACATTGCTGTCTTAACAAAAGCCTTCCATGAACACAAAGTGTCTTTCCGTGCTCAGCTGACATTTCTGTAGTAATAGCCTGATTATCTTCTCTCTTTCTTTCTTTTTTAAAGATTTATTTATTTATTATATGTAAGTACACTGTAGCTGTCTTCAGACACTCCAGAAGAGGGAGTCAGATCTCATTATGGATGGTTGTGAGCCACCATGTGGTTGCTGGGATTTGAACTCAGGACCTTTGGAAGAGCAGTCGATGCTCTTAACTGCTGAATCATCTCTGCAGCCCTCCCCTTCTCTCTTTCTACATACTTTCTCAATGCATTGTCTTTGGTTACTATGGCAATTATGCACAACATTGAGAGTTATTTATAATATCAGCTCCAGTCACACACAGAGCTGTTTTTTATGGCATCCCCATGTCTGCCAGGTAGACCTGAAGGCATCACTCCTACTGTCTTGGCTTCTTGAGTGTGGGAATACAAAGGTATACACCCATCTTCAGCTCTCTTCTCTACTAGTAAGAACACACACTGTTGTAAACCATATCGTCATTACCATAGATTTATAGTTTTAAATTCTGCATAAAAACAGAGTTATAAATCAAGGTTGGAATAGTTTTTTATTTGTCCATATATTACTGAATTGATTAGCTTGCTTTTTCTATGACAAATTGCCTGAGATAATCAACTAGTTAAGGAAAAAGTTCATTTAGCTTGTGGTTTCACAGGTCCTGTTACTTTGACACAAGTCCATCCTGGTGGAAGTGTATGGAGGAGACAGCTTGCTACCTCGTGGTAGCTTGGAAGCAGGGGAGAAAATGGAAAGGCCAAAAGAGTCTGAAATACTGCTCATCAGAGCAGCTAGCCAACAAAGTTCTTTCTCGAGGTACCAGGCTTTAATAATTCATAGAAGTCCTACCAGACCAGTCTTATAGTTGACCATCATGGTATTTTAAAATAACAGATGATTAATTAAAGGGCTTAAGAAATTCCTAGCCAGGCATTGGTGGCGCATGCCTTTAATCCTAGCACTTGGGAGGCAGAGGCAGGCAGATTTCTGAGTTCGAGGCCAGCCTGGTCTACAGAGTGAGTTCCAGGACAGCCAAGGTGACACAGAGAAACCCTGTCTTGAAAAAAATCAAATCAAAAAAAAAAAAAAAAAAGAAGAAATTCCTAAGAGTCTGTACCCACACGTGGAAACTGATTTTCTACAGTTTCCCAAAATTCATAAGTTGCCTAAGCATAAAACAAGTTGTGCTCCATTTAAATATGTGATCTTTGGGTATAAAGGGAGTTCTAAAGCTGAAATACCTAGTTAGTTTGTGTTCATTTATACTCTGTGTTAATCTGTGGTTTCAATGACTATGCTGCCTTAGGCTGATGATAAGGCAGAGGGACGATGGTGAAAACAGAAGAGAGGCTGGGAGGAGCCACACTCTGCGTCCTCCTCATAGCCCCATTAGGTTATGAGCTTCTGAATGACTTATGCATTCAGTGCCTCGGGATCACTCACTTCTCAAGCCTATTAGCTGGCAGTCGGTGGGGGACCACAGCCATCTCCTAAGGTGCTTCATTCTTTAAATCGGTGTGCTGTGTGTTTGGCTTGTATATTCTGTGGTTCTATGATAAAATGAGTGACTATCGCATTGTCTCAGAACTCGATATCTGATGAGGAGCAATATGTTAAGACCCTTCCTCTTGAGGGAAATGTAGGAATAACTAAACCATAGTAGATTAACATAGTAGATTTTGTACATGAACCGGGCACTATTATCTGAGTGTGGGAGCCCTCCACAGGCCAGTCTCAATGCTTCGGGTGGTGGTTTAGGTCGCTGGGGTGGGCACTGAGGTTTTCCAGCGTGGCTCACTTCCTAGTTACTATTCTCTAGACTGCAGATGCAATTGAAGAGCCACACTTCCTGCTGCCATGCCTGCCCTGCCATGACAGACCTTATCCTCACAAGCTACAAGGCAAAACAAGGGCTTTAAGTTGCTTCTTTCCAGGTACTTGCTCACAGCCATGAGAAATAAACCTAATAAAAGAAATTAAGAAACCTGAACAAATATAATAAAGTTAAAAAAATTGTCAAAATAAAAGTTATCAATTCTAGGTGATACAAAAACCCTTGACTTGACTGATACAAGGCTTGCTGTTTTAAAAAATGAAAACAGCAGAACCCTGACAGTGTTACTTACAGTCCTACATAAGGTTTCTTGTTCTCAGGTATCAGGTAGCTTGGCTGCCAGGGTCAGTGACAGAGAGGACAGAATCTCTATTGCCTGCAGAGTTTCTGTGGTACATACATTTCTTGTTGCTGTGACCAAACACCTACCTAGAATTCCAAGGGAGGTTATTCTGGCTCACAGTCTGTCATGGGTGGAGAGGGCATGGCAGCGGGAAGCTACATGCACACATCTGTTAGCAGAAGAGACAAAGGCTGACCTTGCCTGGCTTCCTGCTCTCTCTTGATTTATTCAGTGGGATCCTTCCCATGGAGCAGGACCACCCTGGGTGCCCGCTCCTCAGTTAAGTCTCTCTGAGAAACACCCTTGGCAGACACACTCTTGCTTATATCTCCTACCTGATTCCAAATCTCATCAAGCTGGTAGTAAGGATCAACCACTACAGCCTCGAGAAACAAATTCAGGGTGCTGAAGTGATGGCTCTGTTACTAAATTCACAGCCATGTGGACAGCCGTCTCATCAACTCGACCTACTCAGACCTGAAGTGATGACTCTGTTACTAAAGTTGTAGCCATGTGAATAGCCGTCTCATCAACTCGACCTACTCAGACAGAAGCAAAAAAGTGACCCAAATGACTAAGTAAATGCTTTTCTCAAGTTTATTTACTTACATTCTTGACATTCTTTTTAGGCCTATTTTTAAAGCCTCAGCCAGGGTGAAGCAAGTACGTGAAAGCACAGTAGGGCGGGCCTCCCTTCTCCATCTGCTCAGACCTCAGTGTGTGCTGCTCCTTAACCCTCAGTTTTCCTCAGGCCATATTCCAGAAACACTGTGGGCCACAGACACTGCTGTTTTGTGAGCCTGTACAGAAGATCTGGGCTGTCATCAACATACCATCTCTGATGGGACCACTTTTAAATATAAGAATACAAACATCTATAGGTTTTCCAGTCAGTCATTTAGAGAGCTTAGTTAAGCCAGCCCTATTGAAAACCTTTGGGTGCAAACATGCATATAACACGCAGACTAAGTCCCTCCACATATGCATGCACTCAACTGTCTGCCCTCCACATAGACACTAAATTGTCTACTACCCTACAAAGTTGCCAGCCCCCAACTCTACGTGGTCTACCTTTATAGTCAAGAGTTCTTTATTCTCACTGAAGACAACACACAAGCAGAATATATATTTTGTACTACAATGATGAATGTAATGAAGAAATCATGCTTCAAGACAACTTCCTAACAAGAATACATTCACAAGACAAGGACAGAGGAAAATGCATTTTCAGTCTCTGAGGTATTCATATCTTGTCCACTCAGGCTGTCCCTCACACTGAGGCCCACTTCATTATCTGGCAATTTAGCCAAAGAAATAATCAGGTTAAGTGCCAAAAAATATAATCAGCAAGCGGGAGTAAAGACAATGGCATCTTACCGTAAACACGGTGAAGACCTGGAGCTGGCCGCAGTGCCTGACCACATGGACTGCTTAACTGGAAGATGGAGCAGTTCAACTATACTACAACATGGTCTTTATTTTCAAGACATAGTTTCTCTGCATGGCCCAGCCACAATATGGCTGGGACTATGGATATTATACCAAATGAAATATGGTATAACAAAAAGACACATATTGTCTGACCCCATTTTAAGGGCTACCTAAAGAGTCAGACTCAGAGACAGGGTCCCCACTCATAGGGACAGGCAGTAGGACGGGGTCCCCACTCAT